>JAJIBD010031475.1:0-22500 GCA_021461705.1 Cryptotis parvus
AAAGTTGAAATCAAAGCAATCTGGGTTGGAGAGAGCACAGGAGATAGAGCACTTGCTTTGCATGCGGCCAACCCAAACTGGATTCTCCAGCACCACAGATGGATCCCCCAGCACCACCAGGAGTGACCCCTGAGCCCAGCCAAGAAAGAGAAATGAAAAAACCACAGTCAGTAGCTATCTGGAGAGGCTACAAAAGTGGGGGTGGGGAAGGGAAGAGCAAAATAAACCCAAAGCAAACAAAGAAGGAATTAAGAGGAGGCAGCAAGGCAATTGAAAAGGAAAAAAGCCCATAAAACAGATATTTGGAAAGGATCAATAAAATTAATAAATCAAAATGGCAAAGGGGGGGAAAAAGGACACAAGTGGCCAATATTAGAAATGAAATAGGCGCATCACTCCAGACGCTGTCATTAGAAGGATCATGAGAGAACACTATTACAACTGTTTTTCGCACATTAAATTAACACCACCAATGAAATTTCTCGGAAGCCACAAAGCACCGCTTACTCACTCAAGAAGAAAGAGATAATGTGAAGAGTTCTATATCTAGTAAAGAAGTTGAATTTGTACTTTAAAACCTTCCCAAACTAGATAGCTTCCCTGGCAATTTTTACCAAGCCCTTAAAGAAGAAAGAACACCGATTCCTTCTATAAATAAATTCTAGGATATAGGAGAGGGAACATTTTCCAGCCTATTTTAGGAGGCCAGCACTATCTTGATACACAAACAAGACAGATAACACAAGGAAAGGACCTAGGCTTAGCTCTTTGGTTGGACAGCCCACCTTGCAGACCTGAGGTCAGCACTCTCTCTCTCCCTCTCTCTCTCTCCTCTCTCTCTCTCTCTCTCTCTCTCTCTCACACACACACACACCACGCCAAGTTCAGTTTGATAGCACTGTCATTTGGTAACCTCCCATACCACAGCAAAATGTGTAATACCCTCGGTGCACTGTAGCCAGATACATGCAAACACCACGTCTAAAGCTTGCAAACACAGGGCCAGAGAGATAGTGCAGTGGGTAGAGCACTTTCCTGGCATGCAGCTAACCCAGGTTTAATCCCCGAATCCCATATGGTCCCCTGAGCACAGCCAGGAGTGATTCCTGAGTGCAGAGAAAGGAGGAACCCTGAGACATCTCCAGGTGTGACCCAAAAAGCAATATAGATAGATAGATAGATAGATAGATAGATAGATAGATAGATAGATAGATAGATAGATAGATAGATAGATAGATAGATAGATAGATAGATAGATAGATAGATAGATAGATAGATAGATAGATAGATAGATAGATAGATAGATAGATAGATAGATAGATAGATAGATAGATAGATATGTATATATATACATATATATACATAATATATATAAGCATGCAACCCCTATCAAAGTGAAAACAAAGGGCAGGGGGAGAGGAGAATAAACAAAATATTTTTTAAAGAAAGGATTTTTCCGTTCTGAAGAAGTCCCCTTTCTTTCTCTATCTCTCTCCCCCTCCACATTTACCTAAGTGCATGTATACATTTCCTTAAATAGAATAACTTTGCTTCACAAAAGAAAAGGGAAACACAGACCAATACTCCTCTCATTATGGACACCAAAATACTCAGCAAAATATTAGCAAATATAATTCTACTGTATAAAAATGAACAGTACGTTATGAGCAAGTGGGGGTTATCCCATAATGTAAGTATAGCATTAAAAAACCCATCACTGTAACCACATTAGTATAAAAAAGGGGAAAACTTCAGGATCATTTGAAGCAGGAAAAGCATTTGACTCTCTTTTGATATTTATTCATAATAAAAAGCTTTTAGCACATTAGGAATAGAAAGGAGCTTCCCAATACAGTTAAGAGAGAGAGAGACTTACAATCTGATTGGTTAGCTCACTTGGTTAGAGCATAGTGTTAATATTATTTTTAACAAAAAAAAAAAACTAATGAAGGTCTAGCTGCATTCTTCCAACTTCAGGAGTGAAGCAGCAAACTTTCTCTCTATTGAATGTTGTCTAGGAAGTTCCTGACCGATGCAATGGAGCAGCTGATCGGGAAGAGGGAAATAAAAATGCCCCTTTGCCAACAGGATCTCATGCGGAAAATATGGAATCGATCCCAAATTAGATTGGAGTAAATGAGTGTAGCATTTGCTAAATATAAGGCCGATACCCAGAAAACAGTCATATTTCCATACAAAATGAGTGAACACTGGAAACCCCAAAATTAAACAATGCTATTTATAGTAGTTACCAAAATAAATATATTAATAAGTTGTTAGTGTCGCAAACATGCATAATCTTGGTACTGAAAACTAAATGCTGATGAATGGAATCAGAGACCTACTACATGGAGACAGACTATGTTCATGATCTAAAAGATTCAATATTGTTTAATACCAATTCTTCGCCATAAAAATTCTAGTGACAGGACTGAGCTAGGTATTATAGCAGGTGAGACGCTGGCCTTGCATGTGTCTGAAACGAGTTCAATCCCTGGCACCCCATAAAAGTACCTCAAGCTCCACCAGGAGTAATCCTGATACAGTCAGGAGTCAGCCCTAAGCACCAACTGCTTAGGTAGAGTCAGCCCTAAGCACCAACTGCTTAGGTTCTCATAAGGTTTTTTGTAGATATCAGAAAACTGATTCTAAAGTATATATGGAAAGAGAGATAACAAAACAATAATAAGCAAAATAATTTTGAAGAAGCAAAAGTGGGTGACTCATCCAACTTGATTTTTTAAAACCACAGTGATAAGGGACGACACAATCAATATTCGTGAAGACCTACAGCGGTCACAGATAAGAGCTCAGAACCCCACAGATGGTCAAGGTGCTGTTTTACCAGGGCAATTCAAGGGGCAAAGGATAATCTTTTATAGACCAGGTGGAATCTATATGCAAAAAGGAGAAAGAACCTCACCCTTAATCTCACAATGGATATAACCCTCTCAAAGCAACACATAAATCCAGTTTTGATTGTAAAACTCTAAAACTTTTTGGAAGAAAATGTAGGAGAAAATCTGAAGAACCTGAAGCTTGGTCGAATTCTCAGTGCCCCGAAAAGCACAAACCATAAAAGAAAATCATTGAAAAAAGAGACTTTCATCAAAACAAGAAGCCAAAAGGCGCCTTGCAACAAAAAGGACGAACTTGGGGCTGGGAAAAGTGTTTGCTAATTTTATCTGACAGAGGACTTGAATAGAATATATGAAGAATTCTCAAAACTCATCAGTGATAAACATGTTTTTTAAAAATATTTAAATGGGCAAAATGCTTTCATAAGTTATTCACCAGAGACTGTCTGAATGCCAGGTGAATCCTGCCAGCTAAGATCATTAGCCACCAGAGGAAAGTAAAGTGAGGTCACCGTGAAATACAGCCACATACCTATGGAAAGGTTAGAATGAAGAATGCCCTGTGCAGGGAGGGTACGGAGCAAAAATTCTCAAGCCTTGCTGGTGAGACTTGCGTAGCCACTCTAGAAAAGTCTGGCAGTTTCTGATAAAGTTAAAAACACACATATCATATGGCCCAGGCAGCGCTCCTGAGAGATGGAATTTCATAATCACACGAAGAGCTGTAGGGAAGACTTTCTAGCAGCTGTGTTCACGATCAGGAACATTGGAAACAGATCATACAGGGGTTAAGGCACATTAAGCCTGACCTCGTCCATCTCGCTCCAATCCCGGGCACCACAAAAGCACTGTCAGGAGGAATCTCTGAGCACAGAGTCAGGAGTGGCCTTGAGTTTTCAGCCAGGCATGGCCTGAAAACCAAAAGTAATAATAATGAAAAAAAATTGGAAGCAACATGACTGACTGGTGGTCAGTGACTGGAGGAACAGATAGACACCACCCAGCAATGGACAGTGGGAGAACCGCAGAGGCACAGACGTCTCAGACGTTTCAGACAATTGACGTCTCAGATAGTTTATGTAGTACACATGTATTTGTATACAATGCAAAGGATCATGTGCTAAGCATTCTGAAAAAGGCCAAACTAAGGGCCGAAGAGATGGTACAGTGGGCAGGGTGCTTGCCTTGAATGTGGGCTCTATCCCCAACACCACGGATGGTTCCCTGAGCACTGCCAGGAGCAACCCCAGAGCAGAGCCAGGAGAGACTGAAACTCCCCACACACAGTCAGCTGGGAGTGACTAAAACAAAATAAAGTAATAAGAAAAAGAAACAAACTGACTGTATCCTGCTGAAACTCCTTACAGCTGGCAGGGCCTTGGAGGAAAAGCTAAACTCCTCACTTGTGTGGTCCCAGCCCCCAGTGCCTGTCCGCAGCCAGCATTTGTGAGGTGGGAGGAGAGAGGAGAGCACGAGGTCCCTCGCACTTTCCCCCCACCCCCCACAGCTGGTGGGCAGCTGTCCCTCCTCTGCACCCCACTTACCTCAGCCTGCCCCGCCCCGGGACCAGGAAATCGCATTTGGAAGAAAAACAAATCTCTCAACAGGGCCCTTTTCGGTGATCCTCAGAGACCGTGGGCAGGGGAGGGGCTGGCAGGGCAGAGACATATCCTGAGCTGTGAGCACTGGAGCACGCAGCCCTGCAATGTGCATTTTCACCTCGTCTACACTGCAGGACCCGGGTTCAGGAGACACCTACAGCCCACTGGATCCTGGGAGGGCTGCAGTGCCTGGGGGCGCTCTGGGGATCTGCCCACCACAAGATGTGGGTGCAAGGGCGCGGGCTCCGTCTGCAGGCTGAGGTGAGGCCAGGCAGCCGGCTGGGACACTTGGTCCAAGGCTGCCGCTTCTGCTGGCTGGGTGCTGGGTGCCCTGAGTGGGATGGGGATGGGTGCTGGGGGATGGGTGCCCTGAGTGGGATGGGGATGGGTGCTGGGTGCTGGGTGCCCTGAGTGGGATGGGGATGGGTGCTGGGTGCTGGGTGCCCTGAGTGGGATGGGGATGGGTGCTGGGTGCCCTGAGTGGGATGGGGATAGGTGCTGGGTGCTGGGTGCCCTGAGTGGGATGGGGATGGGTGCTGGGTGCCCTGAGTGGGATGGGGATGGTGCTGGGTGCTGGGTGCCCTGAGTGGGATGGGGATGGGTGCTGGGGGATGGGTGCCCTGAGTGGGATGGGGATGGGTGCTGGGTGCTGGGTGCCCTGAGTGGGATGGGGATGGGTGCTGGGTGCTGGGTGCCCTGAGTGGGATGGGGATGGGTGCTGGTGCTGGGTGCCCTGAGTGGGATGGGGATGGGTGCTGGGTGCTGGGTGCCCTGAGTGGGATGGGGATGGTGCTGGGTGCTGGGTGCCCTGAGTGGGATGGGGATGGGTGCTGGGTGCTGGGTGCCCTGAGTGGGAATGGGGATGGGTGCTGGGGGATGGGTGCCCTGAGTGGGATGGGGATGGTGCTGGGTGCTGGGTGCCCTGAGTGGGATGGGGATGGTGCTGGGTGCCCTGAGTGGGATGGGGATGGGTGCTGGGTGCTGGGTGCCCTGAGTGGGATGGTGCTGGGTGCTGGGTGCCCTGAGTGGGATGGGGATGGCGCTGGTGCTGGGTGCCCTGAGTGGGATGGGGATGGGTGCTGGGTGCCCTGAGTGGGATGGGTGCTGGGTGCTGGGTGCCCTGGGTGGGATGGGGATGGTGCTGGGGGATGGGTGCCCTGAGTGGGATGGGGATGGGTGCTGGGTGCTGGGTGCCCTGAGTGGGATGGGGATGGGTGCTGGGTGCTGGGTGCCCTGAGTGGGATGGTGCTGGTGCTGGGTGCCCTGAGTGGAATGGGGATGGGTGCTGGGTGCCCTGAGTGGGATGGGGATGGGTGCTGGGTGCTGGGTCCCTGAGTGGGATGGGGATGGGTGCTGGGTGCTGGGTGCCCTGAGTGGGATGGGGATGGGTGCTGGGTGCTGGGTGCCCTGAGTGGGATGGGGATGGTGCTGGGTGCCCTGAGTGGATGGGGATGGTGCTGGGTGCCCTGAGTGGGATGGGGATGGTGCTGGGTGCTGGGTGCCCTGAGTGGGATGGGGATGGGTGCTGGGTGCTGGGTGCCCTGAGTGGGATGGGGATGGGTGCTAGGTGCTGGGTGCCCTGAGTGGGATGGGGATGGGTGCTGGGTGCTGAGGTGCCCTGAGTGGGATGGGGATGGGTGCTGGGTGCTGGGTGCCCTGAGTGGGATGGGGATGGTGCTGGGTGCCCTGAGGGATGGGGATGGTGCTGGGTGCCCTGAGTGGGATGGGGATGGTGCTGGGTGCTGGGTGCCCTGAGTGGGATGGGGATGGGTGCTGGGTGCTGGGTCCCTGAGTGGGATGGGGATGGGTGCTGGGTGCTGGGTGCCCTGAGTGGGATGGGGATGGGTGCTGGGTGCTGGGTGCCCTGAGTGGGATGGGGATGGGTGCTGGGTGCTGGGTGTGCCCTGAGTGGGATGGGGGATGGTGCTGGGTGCCCTGAGTGGGATGGGGATGGTGCTGGGTGCTGGGTGCCCTGAGTGGGATGGGGATGGTGCTGGGTGCTGGGTGCCCTGAGTGGGATGGGGATGGTGCTGGGTGCTGGGTGCCCTGAGTGGGATGGGGATGGTGCTGGGTGCTGGGTGCCCTGAGTGGGATGGGGATGGTGCTGGGTGCTGGGTGCCCTGAGTGGGATGGGGATGGTGCTGGGTGCTGGGTGCCCTGAGTGGGATGGGGATGGGTGCAAACCAATTGTGCAAAGTCCTCTAAGGTTTGGGCCAAGCAATAGTGCAGGGGCGAGGGCATTTGCCTTGCACAGGATGACCCTGGTTCCATCACTGTACCTCATGATGTCCCCAGAGCACCTCCAGGAGTGATCCCTGAGCACAGAGCTAGGAATGATCCCTGAGTACAGAGCCAGGAGTGAGTCCTGAGTTCAGAGCCAAGAGTGATCCCTGAGTACAGAGCCAGGAGTGAGCCCTAAGTACTTGATCACTTGATCACTTGATATCCCATTATTCGTCAATTTGCTCTAGCGGGCTCCAGTAATATTTCCATTTGACCTATCATGTGCCAATGTAGCCCAATGGCATCTGCTTGCTCCAGGAGTATGAAGAACCTCAAACCATTCATTCAGGGTTTTGACAAAGAAGTCTGACCATCTTGTAGGTGGGGGGCACATAATCTTTTGACGTCCTGTTAGGATCCAGTAGGTAATGACCCTAGTCCAGTGGTCATCTCCAAATCACATTACATGTCCAGCCCATCTGATCTTCAGTGCCTTGGCAAATGAGACAGCATCCCTGACTCTCAATCGTTGACGGAGGTTGGAACTACAGATTCCTTCCCTCACTTGAGTGAGGTGTGATATTCCAAGCATAGCTCTTTCGATTCCTCTTTGGGAGACCCGAATAGCATTCTCATCCTGCTTTCGTATGGCCCAGGTCTCTGAGGCATATGTTAATGCAGGGAGAACGGTGGAGTCGAAGAGATGTGCCTGGAGCCAGAGTTTTTTTTTGTCTTTTTAGCTATTTCTTCAATGCTCTTGAAGGTGTTCCATGCCGCTCTCTTCCTCCTACGCAGCTCAGGGTCTAGGTTGTTCATCATGTTGACTTCTCAACCTAGGTACACATAACTGCTGCTTTCAGAGATGTTTGTTCCGTTGAAAATGAATGGTGCATCTGGACCTAGTTTTTTTTTCATGACCATTATTTTGTTGAGATTCAGCTGTAGACCTATCTTTCCACTTTCTCAATCAAAGTCAGTCAGCATTTGTGCCGCTTGGCTAATATTTGGTTATTAGAACCATGTCATCAGCGAAGCGGAGGTGGTGGTTGCCGACCATCTATCTTCACTCCCAATCCTTCCCATTCTAATTGTTGAATGATGTTCTCAAGGGTAGCATTGAAGAGTTTCGGTGAAATGGTATCACTCTGCCGAGCCCCTCTTTTGACATCAACGATCACTTCCTTTGTAGAATGGTGAGATCCTGGTGGTGAGTCCGTTATACAGCTCACAAAGGATCTTCATGTATTGGGTTTGAACACCCTGTTTGGCTAGGGCGTCGATGACCACTTCCATCTCAAGAGAATCAAAGGCTTTCTTTAAATTAATAAACGTGAGACAGAGCGGCATCTTGAATTCCCCCTGCAAACCTCAATGAGCTTGGTTACTGTGTGGATCTGGTCGATTGTGCTAAATCCTTTTCGGAAGCCAGCTTGCTCGCATGGTTGTCCTTCATCTAATGTTCTGCCAATCCTGTTCAGGATGACTCGGAGTGAACAGCTGTAGATGACGGACAACAGGCTGATCGGGCAATAGTTGCCAATGTCGTGAATGTCTCCCTTCTTGAACAGTAGAACTGTCCTGCTGGTTTTCCATTGGGAGGGCACCTTGCATTCAGACAGGTAGCGTGTGAAGAGCCGAGCCAGTGTATTGATGAGTACTGATGGCAGATTCTTCAGATGTTTGGGTCTGACTTTTGTCTGGGCCTGGTGCTGTTCCCTTCTTTACCAACAAAATGGCATGTTGAATTTCAGAAAGGAGAATGTTGGGAACGACATATCCATCCTGCTGAATTTGGTACATGGGCAGGTGGACGTGACTATCAAAGAGATCTGAGTAGAAGTCCTGGATAATCTTCTCCATTGCCTTTCTGGAAGATGTGATAGATTCATCTGGACATCAGAGGGCAGTCATGTTGGTCTTATAGTTGGCAAAAGGGTAGGCAGGTGTTGAGAATGCTTTTCCCAGCTTCTACTGCATCGGTCAGTATTGCTGTTCTTCTCTCTTTGAGGTCTTCCTTTATCACTTCTCTGCACTGCTTTTGCAAGCTTGAACCTTAGCATATGGTTGCCTGAGGCTTGCACCTTGCCACGTTGATGAATGAGCTTGAGAGTTTTTGAAGACAAGCATCCTTTTGTGTCTTTCTCTCTCTCTCGGCGTTCTTCGCACAATCATGGAAGTGCTGAACCAGTCAGTTGTATCCTTCATCAATGTCGTCAATGACGGCATCTTCCCCATGTTACCGCAATGGTGCCAAAGAGTTCCCAGTTGGTGGTCATTCTGGGAGTTCCCTTCTTAAACTTTTCTCCCCGTTCCATTAAGTAGAATTTTGCATGGAGATGGTGGTCGGATCCTATTTGGAATTTTGGCACAACAGCGACATCGGTCAGGCAAAACCGTCTATTGAATATGATGTGGTCAATTTCATTGTGGAACTGTCCACCAGGAGATTCACATGTCCAATGTTTAGATTCAGCCTTCTGGAACTGTGAGTTCCCATGAATGCTCTTTGTGGACATGATGAATTCAGATAGTCTCTCACCCTGTTTGCGTTCCATTCTAGGCCATGGGTCCCGATGTGGAGTTCTTTTGGCTGATCTTCTCTGTCCTATCTTGGCATTAAAATCACCGACCATTTGTTGTTCTTGCTCTTTTGAATATGTGCCAGTCTCTGTGGTGTAAAGTAGTATCTCATTGTTGTTTTGATTTGCTCTCTCTGATGATTAGTGATGATGAGCATTTTTTCATATGTTTTTTTGCCATTCAATTTCTTCCTTGCTGAAGTTTCTGTTCATTTCTTCTCCCCATTTTTTGATGGGGGTTGTTTGTTTTCTTCTTGTAAAGTTCTACCAGTGCCTGATATATCCTGGATATTAACCCCTTATCAGATGGGTATTGGGTGAATACCCATCTGTGCTGGCGTGGATGTGGAGAAAAGGGGACACTCATCCATTGTTGGTGGGAATGCCGGGCTGGTACAGCCTTTCTGGAAAACAATATGGACATTCCTCCAAAGACTAGAAATTGAACTCCCATTTGACCCAGCCATACCACTCCTGAGAATCTACTCTGGGAAACCAAAAATACGCAGCGGAAACACCATCCCTACTTTTATGTTCATAGCAGCATTATTCACAATTGCCAGAATCTGGAAGCAACCAGAGTGCCCGAAAATTGGCACTGGATGAAGAAGCTTTGGTACATCTACACAATGGAATACTATGCAGCTGTTAGGAAAAATGAAGTTATAAAATTTGCCTATAAATGGATGGACATGGAGAAGATTATGTTGAGTGAAATTAGCCAGAAGGAGAGAGACAGACACAGAATGACTGCATTTATCTGCATAACATAAATATATATGTACATATTAAGATACCAATATCCAAGGTCAAGTGAAACATATATCAGGAGGTCTTGTCAAAGGTGGAAATTATCACAAACGTGTGGGAGTCAGAGGCTAGGTAAGACAGAAAATGGAACAGGGTGCTAACAATTGTCGAGGGTACTAATGCCAACCTAGAACTGAGCATTAAATAGAGGCAAAAAGATACACATGACAACCCTTTAATGTATGTTCTGTAATCCATAGTCTGGAGGGGAAGGAAAAGAGAAAGAGAGAGAAACGGAAAAAAATAAAGAACCTGCCATGGAGGAGGGCTGGGGGAGGGGGAAGGAACGGGGGACATTGATGGTGGGAGATGGGCACTGGTGGCGGGATGAACTTTTTAATTGTATATCTTTGTAATTGTAAAAATAAAAAATTAAAAAAAATTAAAAAAATAAAAAATAAAATAAAATCACCGACCATGATCTTATAGAAGGTGTGATCTTCTTTATAGAACTCCTCCAGTTCCATGTAGAATTCTCAATTTCACATACAATTTCTTGTATGTGAATGTTGGTGTATAGACAACAAAGATAGAAACTGCTGGCAGTGGACCACATCTCTTCAAGTGTAATCGTCCTATCGGGTTTGTTAGGCATTCAAATGAATCAATGCTCACGGCCAGGTTTGTGTTGACAAGAAAACTGACACCACCAACGCCTCTTTCATCACATGTTCCAAGGAACAGTTCTTCTCCGGTGTCAAAAAGGCGTGATGTGATTGACACCTTCTCGTCTCGGTCAGACCAATGATGTTGTACTTGATCTTTCATGTTTGCACCATCAGGTCCGTGATATATGCTTCAGATGAGAGCATACGCCGCGCATTGAAAAGTACAGTCATTTAGTTCTTCATTTTGGCAGCCTAGTTTGGCCCTGAGATTTTATCAGCCTTGCTTGTCCTTCTTGGTGCTGCCGTATTCAGGCCCTCCTTCCGGGCCAGGAGAATAAACATTGTTTTGACTGGTTTTGGCATATCGAATACATGTTGGACAGCTTGCTAGAGACCCACCCTACAGAGACCCACCCTACAGAGGAGAGTATTTCAAACCCAGGAATGCTTGAACCACAGGCCTGAATACACCAGGCAGAGCTGCTACTAGCTCTCCCCCTTGCATGTGGCTACTTTGCGGCCCACGCAATTCATCTCTAAATTACCAAGAATATTCTACCTACCCCTCTCAGAGAGCCTGGCAAGCTACTGAGAGTATACCACCCGCACAGCAGAGCCTGGCAAGCATCCCTGAGTACAGAGCCAGGAGTGATCCCTGAGTTCAGAGCCAGGAATAAGCCTTGAGCACCACCAGTGTGGCCCAAAAAACAAAGCAAAAATTCTTCAAGGCTTTAGGCTACTTAGAGATGGCCCTGGAGGGGACAAGGGAAGTGACCTCCAACAAGAATGGGGTCAGGATGCTGAAGGAAGGTGTGCTGGGTGGGAGAGGGCAGTAGACAGAGCGTTACCCCCATCCTTGCCTTCTCTTTCCTCTAAGTTCCCTCCCTGGTCTAGGCCCTTCCATTGGTGTTCAAGTAGCCCCGACAGACCCCTTGTCCCCCCCAGTTCCCCCAGAGACACGGGACCCCTGAAACTCTCATCTGAGTGCCTCGCTCCTGCCCCACCTTCTCTCCCCCTCTGCCTCAGCCCCGCAACCCCTTCTCTCCCCCTCTGCCTCAGCCCCGCCCCCCCTTCTTGTGTGGTTAGCACTTGGGGCTGGACTGTGCCCCTGCCCTCTGGCTCCCAGCAGTTTCTGCAGAGGATGGAAACCGCATAGGAAAAGCAGCCCCCCCGCCCACCGCATGCGCCCTTCCCCACCCACAGTGCTGGCCGCCACCCAAAGCTTCCCAGCTATAATTTTTGCTGAACCCCTGCAGGGTATGCCCAGCACACAGAAAGTGCCCGTCCATGCTTGTTAGAGATGGGGGACCCGCACCCACTGACTGGCTCCCCTCTGTCTCCTAAGCCCCACCCACCAAGGTGAGCTTTGCTGTGGAAAGCTGGGACAGGGTAGGGTCAGGCCAGGCTCCAGTTCCGCATGCCCTCAGCGGGGGGCTCCACTCTCCTGCGCCCTGCAAGTCTCCTCTGCCCTTACTCCCTGGGGGCCACCTGGCACAGCATCACCAGACCCCCTACACACACACACACACACACACACACACACACACACACACACACACACTGCTTGGCCAGCCTCGCAATACCTGAGGCTGGTAGCAGGTCCATCTACAGGCGGCTAGTCTGCAGCCTTGGGAGTTCAGCCACCTCCCGGGTGACTCTCCGCCCAGGACCGCAACCTCTGTCCAGTTCGTCTGCCTACAGACCTGTCTCTGTCGCTGTCTAGGCTAGTCCTGTTGCTGTCACCATCCCCTCATCCCTTCTCTCCTCCTGTCCTCTCCCCGCCAGATCCACCCATGATTATTTGTCAAGGACTGGGAAGAACCTTTTGCCGCTGAGTTTCTGCAGCTGCTGCTTATTGGGCCGAGCAGTCTGCTGGGGCACATCCTGCAGGGCTCAGGGGTTACTCCTGGCTCTGTGCTCAGGGAATCACTCCTGGAGGTACTCAGGGGACCCTGTGCAGTGCCGGGGATCGAACCCCGATCAGCCGTATTCATGGGAAGCTGCTTCCCCCGCTGTACTGTCTCTGGGGCAAACATTTGACACACAGCCCCTCTGCCAGCCTCCCCACGACCCCACCTCGGATGAGCAGACGAGGCAGAGAAGTTCCTGATGTCCAGCTAGTAAGTGGCAGAGGGGGGAGCCTATCACCTTGAGCTGGGCCGCCCTGTCCCAGAGGCTTTCCTGTCCCTGCTTCCACAAACCCGTTGCCCTCTGACAGGAGAAATATCCCTGCAGTGGGCAGAGGCAGGCATCGCACCCAGCGGCGAGAGGGGTGGCGGGGGTGGCCGGCATCTTTATTAATTTTCTGCCTCGGTGGGTCCATGCCCTTGCCGGCGCCCACAGAGTTACCATCAGTCTATTAAATAATTCTATCTGGGAAGAACCTGGCATGCGAGAGACCGTGCTGATGGGCTTTTAAAATTTAATTGCCGTGTTAAATGAGATTAGAAGCGGGCAGGCGGCGGGGCAGGGCGTCCAGATGAAAGGATGGCTGTGTTGGAAGGCAGAGGGCCGTGGGCAGTGGCTTCTGTCAGCCTCTCACAGCCTGCCATCCCTCACCTCCCGGACTCCCTTGGGGTGCCCAGGCCTGATCCACCCCCAGCCCCGCCAAGCCACCCATCTCCTGGCCTAGGGTCAGGAGACCCTTATACGCTATTGTTCCATCGTCTCCTCGGCCGCCCACAGGAGGCCCTGGTGTCCAACCAAACTCAGCTAACCTTTCCTGAATGTTCCCTACATGGCCCACCTCCCAGCCTCTGCCCCAGCAGCCCTTAGCTCCGGATCCAGCTTTCCCTTCCCTGATGGAGCGTCTCCCCATTCCTCAAAACCTGCTGGGGCCTGGCCCAGGGCTCTGCTGTCCTCTGCCTCTGGAGGTGGGGTCCCCCGCCGGGAAGGATGAATTTCTCCTGTGGGTTTTTAAAAGGTGAAGCCGCACACCAGCGGGGCCACTGGCTAATAATGTAATTGGATTCAACTGTAATCTAAGAGGCTCTTTTCAAATACTTCATTCTTTCTGCACTTCTCTTGCCTCCCCCCGCTAAGTGAGCAGCCAGCTTTGGGTCTCCTCTCCAGGGTCTGCTGAGGGTCAGGGCAGGAGTCTGCTTCTGAGACCCTAGTCTGGGCCCCTTGCTCCAGTGTCCTCCGTTCACTTTCCTGAGACCCCAAAAACTTCCACATCCTTGGGGCTTTCCCCAGTGTAGCTCTGACCCCACAGCTCCCCTCACCCCACATTCCGAGGCCTCGTCACCTTCCTGAACCCTGAGCCCCATCCCTCAGAATAGGGCTGAAGCCATGGGACCAAAGGCAGCTTAAAGGAGCTTCTCATGCGGCGGATCCTGGATTCAGTCCTCGGCACCCAGAGCCGGTCCCCAACGGCCGAAAAACCCGATATGTACATAAAGTCCCTGTTTCTCCAGAAATGGACCCTGAATGATGCACATGCCCAGAGCTCTGAGCTCCCAGATTGCACAAACTTCAACCGCGGGCCTCTGAGTGTGGAGGTTGTACTAGGGACTAGGCCACAGCAGAGGGTCAGATGGCCAGACAGGAGTCCGTGGTAGAGCCTTGCCCAGTCTGAGGACGCCCCACCCCACACACAGTGCAGGAGAGGCGCAGGGGTTGGTCCCCAGGAAGGATCCCTGCACACAGAGGAGATGAGCCCGGGCTGTGCTGCAGCCCCGCCGGCTCTGGCCCACAACAAAACTCCTGTGTGCTCTGCAGGAAAGAGAAGCCAAGCCAGGTGGGGAGATGGGGTTCTCTGAGGGTCTGAGCAGGAGGCGACCCCAGGTTGGGTGGAGGGTAGCATCCGTGCAAGGTCCCCGTCCAGGCAGATGCAAACACCAGAGAGGAAGAGAAAAGAAGAGGCTGGCACTTGGCCCCAGAAGTCCCCCTTCCCTTCCCTCTCCCGCTCCAGATTGCACAGTCTGTTGGAGCCCCCGGCTGAAACCTGACATGGGGCCTGTTGTCAGGGAGCCACTGGGGTCCCGACAGTGTCAGGACAGAAGTTCTCTTCTACCTCCGAGGCCACCGGGAATGAATGAAAACTCACGAGTCCAGTGCATTTCCTAAAGGCTTTTAATAGTACAAAAAGCTCTAGCACCGCAATCCAATATAGTGGAAGAACTCTAGCTCTGGTCAGAACTTAGATCATACATGAGGGTCCAAGTTTCCTACCAAAGAGGATCCCACAAGAGAGAGTCCCACCAAAGAGGAGAAGTACCGCAAATCAGTCCCCTTATATACACAAAAGTAATCCTAACTTGCAAAGCAGTGCAGAGAAGCAATAAAGGAAGACCTCAAAGAGAGAAGAGAAGAAATACTGGAAGATGCAGCAGAAGCCAGGAAAAGCATTCGCAACATCTGCTTGTCCTTCACCAACTATAAGACCAACATGACTGCCCTCCGACATCCAGATGGATCTATCGCATCTTCCAGAAAGGCAATGGAGAAGATTATCCATGACTTCTGCTCAGATCTCTTTGATAGCTACGTCTACCTGCCCACATACCAAATTCTGCAGGATGGATATGTCGTTCCCAATGTTCTCCCTTCTGAATTCCAACATGTCATTTCATCGGTAAAGAAGGGAACAGCACCAGACCCAAAGTCAGATCCAAACACCTGAAGAATCTGCTGTCAGTACTCATCAATACACTGGCTCGGCTCTTCACACGCTACCTGTCTGAATGCAAGGTGCCCTCCCAATGGAAAACCAGAAGGACAGTTCTACTGTTCAAGAAGGGAGACATCCACGACATTGGCAACTATCACCCCATCTGCCTGTTGTCCATCATCTACAAGCTGTTCACTCGAGTCATCCTGAACAAGATTGGCAGAACATTAGATGAAGGATAACCATGCGAGCAAGCTGGCTTCTGAAAAGGATTCAGCACAATCGACCATATCCACACGGTAACCAAGTTCATTGAGGTTTGTAGGGAGTACAAGATGCTGCTCTGTCTCCACGTTCATTGATTTAAAGAAAGCCTTTGATTCTGTGGGAGACTGAAGCAGTCATCGAAGCCCTAGCCAAACAGGGTGTTCAAACCCAATACATCAAGATCCTTTGTGAGCTGTATTAAGGATTCACCACCAGGATCTCACCATTCTACAAGGAAGTGATCATTGATGTCAAAAGAGGGATTTAACAGGGTGATACCATTTCAACAAAACTCTTCAGCGCCACCCTCGAGAACATTATGCGACAATTAGAATGGGGAAGGAATGGGAGTGAAGATAGATGGTCGGCAACTACACCACCTCTGCTTCGCTGATGACATTGTTCTAATAACACCAAACATTAGCCAAGCGGCACAAATGCTGGCTGATTTCGACCGAGAAACTGGAAAGATAGGTCTACAGCTGAATCTAAAGAAAACAATGTTTATGAAAAATGAACTAGTTCCAGAGGCCCCATTCACTCTCAATGGAACAAACATCTCTGAATGCAGCAGTTATGTGTACCTAGGTCAAGAAGTCAACATGATGAACGACCTAAAACCTGAGCTGCGCAGGAAGAAGAGAGTGGCATGGAATGCCTTCAAAAGCATTGAAGAAATAGCTAAAAGACAAAGAACCTCTGGCTTCAGGCACATCTCTTTGGCTCCACTGTACTCCCTGCATTAACATACGCCTCAGAGACCTGGGCCCTACGAAAGCAGGATGAGAATGCTATTTGGGCCTCCCAGAGAGGAATCGAAAGAGCTATGCTTGGTACATCACACCTCACTCAAGTGAGAGAAAGAATCTGGAGTTCCGGCCTCCATCACTGTTCCAGAGTCAGGGATACTGTCTCTTTTGCCAAGGCATCGAAAATCAGATGGGCTGGACATGTAATGCTATTTGGAGATGACCCCTGGACTAGAGCCATTACCGACTGGATCCCATGGGATGTCAAAAGCGATCATGTGGCCGCCCACCTACAAGATGGTCAAGACCCTGAACGACCGCTTGAGGAAATCGATGAACAACGGGATGTCTAGTGATCTAGTGAATCCTAACTTTATGGAGGGTCTGTCAACAAAGAGCCCTAAAGAGCTTCTAGATAGAAGAGTGTAGAATGGTAGCGCCACACCTACTACAGGTCTAAACAAATGATTATGCCAAGGACTAATCCCTTCTTCTAAGATTATGAGATTATCTCTTATGCAAAACACTGGAGAGAGAGAGGGGCTGGTATAAAGTAATACATCTTAATTTCATGGGCTTCATGTAATCTAGATGGTACCCACAAGGACCTTATTTATTATCTGCACCAGCGTGATTCTGAGTATCTTGTTCTCTGTATACTTTAAGAGTCACACTCGCCTGCTTGAGGGCAAACTAGTATGATCCTTCCTATAATCTTAAACATAGCCAGGGTGGCAGTCTCCTGGTAAATTCTAACTGTCCCACACTGGGTCCAGTGGGTATAAAGAGGGGCTGTGCCCAACCTAGAAAACATAGAAGACTTAGTAGATTTATAAGATTTATAAGTCAGAAGTTATTCAGAGTCAAGGTGACTTCTGTAACTGCCACACCCTCCATCAGTGTTTTCACGGAAGAGAGATCTCATTAGAATGAACCCTGGCTTAAGAACATGGGTGTGACCCAAAAAACATGTAAATAGATTAAACCGTGAGTGGATAAAAAAGCTCCCAAGCTAGCTAGGCCTGTCATCCAATACTGTCAGCATCAAGGTGAGAGAGTTAGCGTGTCAAGGTTCAGGGCAGGGCCTGCGGCTTTCCCACTAACACCCAGGACCAGTTCCCAGCTCTGCCCCTCGGAACCCAGCCGGGCCCTGCCCTTCTGTTGTCTTTGCCGCTTAGTTTTTCCCACTCACTGACAGCCCCTGGCCAGAGCCTGCACACCCTCTGTACTGTTCCTGTGTGCGGCAGAGCTCCCCAGCCCCGCCGTGGCCTCCTCAGCCTTCCTTCTAGGAGAGAACCAGCTGCCCTTTGACCGCTGCCCCTATGGTGCCTGGGCCAGGCTTCTCCGCAGCCAAGGCACATACCGGATGTGGTATGCACCATGGTGGGGCCTTGAGTCTGGGGGCTGCAGGGGGCAGACATGGGTCCTGCCCCCTCCCCAGCACATGTTGCTTAACAAGGAGCTGGAGGGTGTCCCCAAGGTGTCCCTAGGGGTGGCAGCTGAGGTCATTCCATGATAGGGCACTCTTGTCTTTTCTACTCACGGTGCATTTTTCTCAAATGAAAGCTAAGTCAAATCACAATGTACAAGAGATAAAAGTCAAGTTCTGTTAATACAAATGCACTTGAAATGTTCGCTTGTATGCCACTTTCTTATTATAATAAGAGCGAGCAATTATAATAAGATTAGATGAGAACAAGGCTGTTTTGTTGAATACGCGACAAAAAATAAGGGATTATCTGTGACAGTTTCTGTCCTCAGCCTCCGACTTGTTTGCACATTTTGTTTGTGTTGTACCGTATTACTTATTCATACGGAGCAGTAATTGCGAGAGTTAAAAGAGAGTTTTTGTTTCTTATATTATCCCTCCTTGCAGTGCTCTTCAATTAAGTACAAATACGGGAGGTTCTTTCTCTCCCAATGATCTTAGAGCAACCTGTGCAGGGTCGGGGACTGGGGACTGGTTAAGGTCCTATGACGTGAGCGAGCTGGTCTCAGAAGTTGCAGTTGTGATGGCAACGCACTTGACACCTGCGTGCTGGCGGCTGCTCTCGTGACATCTTGCTGGGGATGTTTCCAAACTTCCTATCTCCTGGTGAACTCCTGAAGCGAGTATAATGTGTTCTGTCAATTCCACCTCCATGACAAAAAGGGGAATGTAATTGCCAGTCTATATTTGTTTTGAAATTCTGCTTTGTCATGAATTAAAATGCCATGAGAGTGTGCGTGAGTCAAACACTGATGGGTCCTGCTAACCCCCAGAGCTCCCAGGCCCATTTCGGAAGCCACCGACCTCTCTGTTTCCCTGAGCACCCCATTCCTGGCGTCTGTGGGACACCCCACACACACACACACACACACACACACACACACACACACACACACCCCATACCTTGTTTCCTAAAGACTAGACAGGCTCAGCATTGGGCTGCACTGTGTGGTGCAGTTTAAGGAGCCGGGAAGCTCAAAGCCCCGACAGAAACTCCTCCGTCACCCACAGCACCAGCCTCTACTCTGCTTGAATTCCACGAGTGGCGGGGAACTCGCCATCGGGTGAGGGAGCAGAGCCTCCCTCTGCGTTCCTTAGAGCAAAATGGGCAGTGCTGTATCTACCAAGCCAACTGCTGTTGAAGACAGGCGACGGCCCCAGGCTAGCTCAGCTTCTGCCGCCTTTCCCAGCCCTTCTTTTATTCTTTTCATTTTCAGCTTTGATTTGGGAGTTGTACCTAGCAATGCTCAGAGCCTGCTCCCGCTCTGAGCTCCTGATGGCTCCCTGGTGGTGCTCAAGTGGTGCTCCCCTCAAGTGCTCAAGTGGTCCTCCGTGCGGGGGAGGGCAGGGGGCTCCTGCAGAACAGCACAGCTCTCCCTGTAATTTCATTTTAAGTTATTACATTACTTGTTGTTTGCTTGGTTTTGTTTTAGGCCACGTGCAGTCAGGGGTTGAGCCTAGGCCTGCCGGAGTCAAGTCCAGCACCCGACCCGCTGCCCTCAGCAGTACTTCTGGGTGCTCTGCTCCTTTGCCCCTGTCCCTTCCTCCTGTGGATCTCGTGTGATGCTGGGGGTCACACACAAGCCTGAGCACGATGGTGGTCCGTGTCGGGCTGCAGTGCTGGGGTGAGGGGTCGCGATGCTCACCCACTGTTCTTCCCCTTGGTGCTCACTGATGTTTGTTCTTGCCTGCTCGAGCTGCTCCCACACGTGCTCTCTGGGCCGGCCCTGCTGACAGGGGAGTGCTCCCACACATGCTCTCCGGGGCCAGCCCTGCTGATTGGGGTGCTCCCACACTGTTCCTGAGTTGCTCCCAAGCAGGGCATGGCCTTTCTAGCAGTGCTCACACACTTGGCTTTTTTGTTTTTGAGGCCACGCCCAGTGGTGCTCAGGGGCTTTTGCTGGTTCTGTGCTCAAGAATCACTCCTGGCAGTGCTCAGCAGACCATATGGGGTGCCAGGGATTGAATGTGGTCAGCAGCACGCAAGATAAGTGCCTTCCCCACTGCACCATCTCTCCAGCCCCACGTCTAAGTATATTTTCCTTTATTTTTTATTTTTTTAATTTTTTAAAAAAATATTTTATTATACCACTATTAGATATACAATTACAAGATGTTCATGTTTGAATTTTTGGCTCTACAGTGTTCCAACACCCATCCCCTCCACCCCTGCCATCTCCCATCACCAATGTCCCCACCTCCCTCCCCCTTCCCCCCCAGCCCACCTCCATGGCAGGTTCTTTATCTCCCTTTTCTCTCTCTCTCTCTCTCTCTCTCTCTCTCTCTCTCTCTCTCTCTCTCTCCTTCTGTATTCCCTTTCTTACACATTGTAGATTGTAATATATTCTAGAATATGATTGGTTCCAATAGTTTGATGTACTGGGTCCGGACCACAAAAATGGCAGCTATTATGGTGAGCGAGTCTCATCCGGCTGCTTCCGAGGCCCGACAGAGGTGATGGGCCCACTCCCAAATCCCATCTTGCCTCCTGGGAGCCTCATGGTCAGCTGAGCTAGGGGAGAGTCGGATGGCAGCTCTCCCCGTGCATCTGAGTCTCTGCATCATGGCCGAGAGCCAAAAGGCAGTTCGTGGGTGGGACCACCAGGCCTCTGGATGGGTCAGAGGAGGGAATGGGGACCCCAGCTCCAACTCCAGGAACACCTGATGACTTCCGCCTCCGAGAGCCGCCTACGTGGGCTCAAATTTGGCTGCTCTGAGCTGGTCTTGAGATCAGCATCTCTCTTGCATTGGTTCTGATGAGTGTGGGGTCCGGACCATGATAGTGGCAGCTATTATGGCGAGCAATTCTATCTGGCTGCCTCCAAGGCCCTTCAGAAGTGATGGACCCAAAAACCCATCTTGCCTCCTGGGAGCCTCTTGGTCAGCTGAGCTAGGGGAGAGCCAGATGGCCCCTCTCTCCCATGCGTCTGAGCTTCTCATCTTTCTCTCTATCTCTATTTCTGTCTCTGTATTTCTCTCTCTCTTCTACACCTTGTGACTTGCCTTACAGTTTATGATGCAATTATCTATGTGTATATTCAGTAGTGAGTTCTAGTGTGACATTATAGTTCCACATTCCCCATCAACCTCCCCAGTCTGTTACAGCTACAATGATCATTATGGTGTACAGATGTGAAAGATCCTGGGAAGGACCTGGTCCTAACCTACTTTGTTATCTGAGCCTCACAGCTGTGCGTCTGGTCTGCCCCTTATCTGGTTCATCTGGTTTTGGAGGCTGCCAGCCCATAGCCATGCCCACCGGCATGGAGAGGGAGGAGCCCAAATCCCTGCTCCAATTCTGGCCAGCGTGGCTTCCCCCCACAGGACTGCTTTACCCTAGGAGCTATGTTGGTCTCGGCCAGGGAATAGCCGATTCCTCAGAGACTCCATGTGGGCCGGGCTGCGCAGCTGTGTGTCTGGCTGTCCCTTGTCCAGTTCATCTCTATTGTTACTGTTTTGGGCATGTTGAATACACCACAGGTAGCTTGCCTGGCTCTTCCGTTGCTCTGGGTTCATCCCGGGGGCCCAGTCTTTTCCTGTCACACCATCCACCATCCAGGGCCCACAGGGCAGAGCCCTGGAAGTGTGAACAAGCCTATCTCCTGTCTGCCACCTGCCAACACATCTGGGCACCGCAGCCACACCTGCAACACCTCGAGGGGCAGGTGCCCACGCCTAAGTTTTGTGTGGGGGGAAATTGAAATTGCGTTGAGTTCGGACAGCAGGACTGCCAAGATGACCAGAGTGCATGCAGGTGGCACTGAGGGGCCAGTGTAAGGCCTCACACATGCAAGTCAGTCACTGTGTTGCAGAAGAAGCTTGCCACAGCACTGCGACCTCGCTTCAGGGACAGATGGTCACAGACCCTTGCGCATAAGGAGGCGTACTCAGGGCCAGAAGATAGTATAGAAGTTAAGGTGCTGCCTTGCATGTGGCCCAGGCTCAATCCCTAGCCCTCCTCAGCCCTCCAGGAATGATCCCTGAGCACCGCCTGGTGGAGCCCAAAAACAAACAAATGAAACACACACACACACACACACACACACACACACACACACACAACCTGTGCTTTGAGGTCAGAGAAACAGTATGGCGGGTGATGTACAGTACTTTCCTGGTGTGTGGTTATGGTACCTGCAACTCTGGATCAAATCCCCAGCACCACATAAGGTCACCTAAGCCCTGTCAGGGGGTCACTCGTGAGCACAGAATCAGGAATAGCCCCTAAGCGCCAGGTGAGACCTCCCAAAACAAAACCCCCACAAATAGAATAAGAGAAGAAGAAAATGGTGCTTTGTAGACTGGGCCAAAGTGGCAAGTGCAAGAGTGTTCTGGAAAGTTCTAAGAGAAGTCCCTTGGGGGAGGCAGCCTCTGGGAGAGAAGCGTCTCCAAATCCACCCCCACCTCCTCAGGCCTCAGAGCCTAGTCTCTCTTCCGCCCTCATCTGTCTTCTGCCCTGTCACTTGAGCCTTATCGAGGAGGCCGGGGATTAAATCTCAGGGCCAGCCGCACCCTGCCAAGAGCAGGCACTTCATTACCCGCCTGCCCAGCTGTCCACGGCCATCGATTGGCCCTGGCCCAGTGACCTCCGATCAATGGGCAGCATGTTATTTACTGAATTCTGTCCTGAACAGGCTGGGGAGAGGGAAAACAGCCTGATGGAGTAGTGCAGCAACCAGCCACTCCAGGGCAGGGGACAGGAGA
>JAJIBD010031475.1:25000-195322 GCA_021461705.1 Cryptotis parvus
TTATATCGGGGAGACACCTGGCAGTGCTCGGGGATCACTCCTATCTCTGTACTCAGGGATCCCTTTTTTATATTTTATTATACCACCGTGAGATATGCAATTACAAGATGTTCATATTTGAGTTTGGTTCTACAGACACACACACACACACACACACACACACACACACAAACACCCGTGCCCATTTCCCACCACCAGTGTCCCCACTTCCCTCCCCTTCCCCCAGCCTGCCTCCATAGCAGGTTCTTTATCTCCTTTCCCTCTTTCTCTCTCTCCTCTCTCCTCTCTCTCTCTCTTCTCACTTCCCTTTCTTACACATTGAGGATTGTAATACATACATTTAGAGGTTATCATGTGTATCTTTTTGCCTATATTCAATGCTCAGTTCTCGGATGGTATCATCATTTTCAACAATTATCAGCACACTGTTTCCTTCTCTGTCTTACCTAGCCTCTGACGCCCACACGTTTGTGGTGTACCAGGTTTTGAGATATCGGCGCAGGTGCCCATGCGCCATAGGGATCGGGCTGTGCCCAGCTGTGGAGTCCGGACCAGAGGGTGACTGTGGTTGTGTTGCACAGAGGCTTTCTGACTTCTGGGAGCCTAGGGGGAGGACAGGCCAGGAGCAAAAACCTGTCCCCACCCCAAGACGCCCCATCAGTCTAGCACAGGGCGGGCAGGCAGAGTCTCCGCCCTGCACCTGAATGTCCAGCAGAGAGCCCCAGCAGCAGTTCTGGGCGGGAAGCCAGGCCCTTGTGGAGGGAGCGAAGGTGGGGGGAGGCGGCCCCAGTCCAGGCTCCCTAAAAACCTGGTTGGCGTAGTCCCCGAGTCCCGCATGCCTGGCCTTGAATTCGGCTTCTCTCTTGGGTCGGGCTGTGTCCAGCTGTGGAGTCTGGATCAGAGGTGACTGTGGTTGTGTTGTGTGAGGTTTTCTGACTTCTATTCTTGAATTTACTTTCTAAGTTTCTAGAATATGATTGGTTCCACTAGTTTGATGTAGCACTTGGCCGCAAACAGCCGCCCGACTCGGGAAGAGCCGGATGGCAGCTCCTCCCCATGTGTCTGAGCATCTGCATGATGCAGGGATCACTTCTTGTGGTCACGGGGAACCCTATGGAGTGCCAGGATCAAATCAGGGTGAGTTGCATGCAAAGCAAGCAAGTGCCCTGGCCCCAAACTATTCTGCAACACTGCTCTTTCTTCCACCTTGAGTGAATTCTGTAATACTTCACCCACATGCAATTCTGTAATACTGGGTGTTGCAGGACACCTAAAAGCCTAGGGCCTCTGCATCTGCCCTGGATTGTCTCCCTGCAGGTCACTTCATAGATAGGGGGTAGTCTGAATGTGGCAGTCTCATCTGACCATGTATTCTGTACTGGCTGGTATAAATATTCTCTCATGCTACCACAATCATCGTGGGACTAGCTAGATCTTACCAGCATATTTGCCTGGCCACGTTGGATCTCTAAGTGATTAGCCCAGAGAGAAATGCTGTTTGCCTCCAAGCAAGCAAGCATGGCTCCCTGATAACTCAAAGGCAACTAAAATACAAAACTACCGTGAAGTAGATGAGACTTTTGTGAAGGTTTGGAGAAATATTTAACTGGCATTAGTATTAGTCTTTGGTACAGAGACCTGCCATCTCAGAAACCCCCTTCTCTACCCTATAAAGGTAATTCCAGGCAGATCTTGGCTCAAGATATTAGGTGAGGTGCTGGGAGAAATTACCTGAGGGCATTTGATCCTTCCTGCCAGGGGAAGTTACATTTAGATTATAGCTTCTCCCAGCTTGTCGGGGCGCTCCGCCGGGTCCCCGACAGTGCCGGGAGGGGAGTTCCCTTCTACCTCCGAAGCCAGCGAGGAATGGATGAACACTCAGGAATCCGATGCGGTTTTAAAAGGCTTTACTTATCACAGGTTCAGGCATACAAATCAGCAAAAAGGAAAAACCCGATGCTTAGGATTCCAGGCTAGAACCCCAGCCACGTGTAGGCCAAGATGGCGACCACCACGTGTAAAACTTCCAAGGGGAATAAAGGCTCACAAGGCAAGATCCCACAGGGAAGAAGCACGGGAGAGCGGGAACCGGCTAGTTTACACCCCGAAACTCAGACCTTCCTCCCATTGTTATGGAAAGCAGGGAGGGTCCAATGCCCTCAGGTAATCCCTCCCTGCATCTCACCTAGGGCCTTTACTGTGCTAATGTTTTGAGCTGGGAATGCCTTTGAAATGTAGAGAAAGGGGTTTCTGAGATGGCATGTCACTGTACCAAAGATCAACACCAATGCCAGTTAAATATTTCTCCAAGCCTTCACAAGTCTCCTCTACTTCATTGTAGTTTTATATTTTATCAGGGAGCCATGCTTGTTTGTTTGGAAGCAAACAGCATTTCTCTCTGGTCTAATTACTTACGTGTCCTACGTGGCCAGGCTAATATGCTGGTAAGATCTAGCTAGTCCCACGATGATTGTGATAGCATGGGAGAATATTTATACCAGCTAGTACAGCATACATGGTCGGATAAACTGCCACATTTAGACTACCCCCTTATCTACGGAGTGATTTGCGGGAGGCAATCCAGAGCAGATGCAGCGGCCCTTAGGAGTCCTGCAACACCAGCTCTGCTAGGAGGCTTTGAATTAGCTCTGGGTCCTTGTAAACAACCAGATGGTCTCCTGAAGTTGCTACATTCTATAGAGCTATTTTCCTGTTTTCATCTCTAGATAGCCCAGCCCAGAATGGACTGGGCTGGGGAGTTTGGGCAGATTTCTAGCTATAAAATAAGCTGCAAGAAGAAAGAAGCTCTCTCTTTTTTCCCTCTTTTGCCATTTCAGCTTCCCTTGGTGTTTTGCTTCTCCGTCCTCTCCATTCTCTGTTGGGCCTCAACACGTGGTGGCAGCCATCTTGGCCTACACCTGGCTGGGGCCTAGCTGGGAACCCAGAGTCCGGAGTTTTTCCCTGCTCTTGGGTTGTATTTTTGGATCCTGTGATAATAAAGCCCTTTTAAAACTGCATCGGATTCCTGAGTCTTCATCCATTCCCCGCCGGCCGGAGGTAGAAGGGAACTTGCTTCCTGGCACTGTCGGGGACTCCGGCGGCGCCCCCCGATACTGGGAAGCTATCAAGTTCTAAGAGCCAGATAGGAGCAGTACAAAATTTTGGTTTGGGTTTGTGATTGGGGCTATTCCTGGCTCTGCGTTGGGGAGAGACCCCTGATGATACTCGGGGAACACTGTGTGGCGTCAAGATTGAACTGATCTCAGCAGGCTGCAAGGCAAACAAACCCCAGCACTATCTCTCCAATCCCCAAATTCCACTTTTTTTTCTGGAAAACTCCAACCTTATCATCAGCAATGAATA
The DNA here is from genome assembly GCA_021461705.1 of Cryptotis parvus. Lineage (NCBI taxonomy): Eukaryota > Metazoa > Chordata > Mammalia > Eulipotyphla > Soricidae > Cryptotis > Cryptotis parvus. The sequence goes on from JAJIBD010031475.1 coordinate 28,364, forward strand.
CTGTCAGTTGTTTTTCTTGAAGCAACATGCTCGTTCATTTTCAAGAAGATGCATGCTAAGTACCCGGGCCAGATGACTTGAGTTTGTCTTTTTTTTTTTCTCAAGTTAAACAGCAGAACATGAACAAACGACAGTTCCAGCTAACAGCTCAAACAATGCCATAACTGCTATTCTTCGAGACAGTTCTTAGGGACGCATCCCATTTCATTACAGTGTATGAAAAAGAAGTGTCTTCCCGGAAAGAGATTTAATAAAGGTAATGGTTTTTATTAGCTTCTCGAAGACATTCTGTGTGAAACTGGCTTTGTCTTCCCTGCAAGTGTTTGACGGTGAAGAACACCAAGACCTCAGGGATGAGGGGGAGGGAGGTTAGGGGGGGACGCCACCCAAATTCCTGTTCAGACACTAGCCACGTCAGCACAATCAGCTTGACACCATCAGCTGCAAATATCAGCAGAGTGGAAACAGCAAATAATGTCTTCAGATGCATATGTGAAAAAGAGTTTTGTGTTGGAGAGGTACAGAGCTCAGGCACACAGCTGGTCCAGCACCCCGGAGGGGCCCCTCAGCCCTGCCAGGAATGATCCCTGAGCACAGAAACAGGTGTCAGCACTGAGCACCACAGAGTGAGCCCCAAAACACCTCTCAAAAAAAAAAGGATCATTAGGGGCTGGAGCAATAGCACAGTGGGTAGGGTATTTGCCCTGCATGCAGCCAACCCGGGTTCAATCCCCAGCATCCCATATGGTCCCCCAGCATGGCCAGGAGTAATTCCTGAGTGCAGAGCCAGGAGTAACCTCTGAGCATTGTTGGGTGTGACCCAAAAAGGAAAACAAAGAAATAAAGAAAAGATCATCAGGGCAAGAGCAAAGCACAGTGGGGAGGGCATTTGCTTTGCCCACAGCTAACTTAGGTTAGATCCCTGACATCCTATATGGTCCCCCTGAGCACTGCCAGGAGTAACCAGGAAAGCCAGGAGTAACTGAGCATTGCTAGTGTGGTCCCAAAATAAAAGAAAAAGATCATTAGGTCACACCTTGAGAAGCGAGCCCTGAAGCAGGTCCCAATTACTCATCAATGTTTCCTCTGGGCCGAGACCTGCAGCAGATGTGGAACTGCTCGGATCTGGGTACAGTCCCTTCTGCTGCTCAGCTGCCCTGCTGGCTTCCGGGCCTGAGTGGAACCAGCTGACCCTGGAGAACAGAGAGGGCTGCACACTAGACTCTCTGCCTGGACACTCGGGCCCAGCGGGCATGGCCAGAGCAGAACCAAAGTCTCCTGATAAATAGCTGGCTGGTCCCCTGGCTCAGGCTTGTCCCCTGGACTCCGTGGGCCCTGATCCTGAAGGCGCGTGCCTTGAGCTTGTCTCTCTCTGTGTGCCCCAAAACACGGACCTCTTATCACATAAACCCCTTCCTGAGGGCATCACAGTTGACTGTCTCGGTCAGGGCATCTGTGAGCCCCCTGCTGAAGCCTTCACACGAGTCCAACGTCACCCCTACACCACCAAGGATCAGGGGCTCCAGTCCCCTAGCCAGGCCACAGGACAGAGGCCTAAGACCTAGAGTGACTCCACCCCACCAGCTCGTTTAGTTAAGAGACTTGCCAGGAGCCAGAACCAGGCTGCGAAGTGACACACCCCAATGCTTCTAGCAAACTGCAAAGTTCCCACAGCACTGAGAACCTCGGGGCGCCCCTGAGTGCCACCAGTAACCTGTGCGTCTTCAAGCTGCCATAGACACACACAGACACACAGACACTCAGACACAGACACAGACACACACAGACACACAGAGAGACACACAGAGACACACACACACACAGACAGACACACACAGACACACAGACACACAGACACACACAGACACACACACACAGACACACACACTCACATGCCCGCAGTGCCCAGCCTGGCCCAGGCCACTCCCCTGAGCAGAAACTGCTCCCTCTAGTCGCCCCAGCCATTCCCAGGCAGGGTATTGGAAGTGACTCCTACCCCTCTGGACCAGTCTCCTACCTGGGCTGGGGGAGGCAGGGGGTCACCTCATAGGTTAGCATGTTTCCCTCAGTTTCTCGGTGCTGCCATCCTGAGTGCCCTGACCCCAGGTCCCCAACCCAATGCACCTGCCAATTGCCTGGGGAGACGCCGAGCAGCTGACAGAATCTGTTAACACACAGCCTCCTCTTCTCTGTTTGCAGAGGCCCCCTGGAGGCCCCTTGCTCAAATTTTCTCCCCTCCTAGAATCGCAGAAAAGTAAATAAGCACCCGGAGACACTCCAGCGGGTAAACAGCCCCGTTTGCTCAGAGCAGCCTCCCACCCGCCCCTGAGCTGTGCCCGAGGTGAGGGACAAGATTGTCTGTCCCTGCATCTCCAGTCGGAGGTCGGGGTGCAACGTGGAGACAGACAGAGCTGGAGCAGGCTACAAGGGGCGCCCTAGAAACTAACCCCAGTGTCGCGGGTCGCCAACCTTCATTCTCTCCCTCTGCCTGACTTCTCCCCTTCTCTGGCCTGTCCACAACTTTCTGTCCTCACCTCCCCAACCGCAGGCCACCCTGACAAGTCTCAGTGAAATCCCCTCTTCCACCTTTGGGGCCTTCTGAGGCATGGCTGGTCACTCAGAGTGGCCACAGTGCTACATTCTAGGATCCAGGTTCAGCGCGAGGCCCTAGGGGTCCCTGCTCTGGAGAACCCCCAGAAAAGACCCAGCTTCACTCTGCAGGAGAGGGAGCCCAGGCGGCAGCGCCGGAGTCCAGAGGAGCTGTTCAGTGGGCCTCAGTGCTGGACCCCGTAGGGTGGCCCCAGCGAGGGGCCTGTGCTCTGGGCCTCAGCAGTGGCCCACACAAGAGGGGCTGTGCCAGGACCTCGGTTCTGGATGCCACAGGCAGCAGCCAGGTGCTGAGCATTCCTGGTGTCTGCTGATTGCTCTGAGACCCAGTTTCTTCATCCAGAAAATGGGACAAATGTTCCCTGGTGCAGACATGTAGGCAAAGCCCCTGCCACAGTATCTGTGACGGTGGCAGTGATGGGGATGGTGTCACTACTCCTGGGTGGCCGAGCGGACCCCGGCAGTAGGTTCCAAACCCTGGAAGGGCTGGAGCCACCTCCCACCTCAAGGCCTGATGTAGCTACATCGGGCCTCAAGCCAGGCCTGGTTCCCAAGGGTGACCGCAGGGTCGGGTGCAGGGGCCACACCTGACAGTGTTCAGGGCCTATTTATAGCTTAGCACCCGGGGATCATTCCTGGGAGGACACAGGGGACCACCAGGTGACCAAGAATCCATCCCTGATTACTGTCACTGTATCACTGTCGTCCCGTTCATCATCGATTTGCTCGAGCGGGCACCAGTAACATCTCCATATGACCTGTCTCATGCAAGTAGAGCCCAAGGGCACCTGCTTGCTCCAGGAACATAAAGAGCCTCAAACCATTCCATCAGGTCATGGGAATGAGATCTATAATTGTTACTGTTATTTGGCATATCAAATACGACATGGGAGGCTTGCCAGGCTCTGCCGTGTGGGTAGCATACTCTTGTAGTCATCTCAAAATCCATCATTTATTGATGATCCGCAAGCCGCAAGCAGCCGCAGCAAGCTGGGCTGTGATAAGCTGGTCTGCTGGGTGGAGTTCTAATGAGGAGGAAGTCCGGATGTGGAAAATGAAGGTCCTCATGGAGTGGGGGTCGTCTGGCTTGTTGTGAGGCTCTGCTGAGGTGGCGGGCCAGGGCTAGAACCCACCATCCCTCCTGGGTGCCTCATGAGTGACTGGGCACAGGGAGAGCCAGTAGCAGCTCTGCCCCATCCCTGATCAGCCATCTGCAAAACAACTCCCCACTGGACTATGGCTCCGGCCCCAAGGGTGACTTTCTAGGAAATGTTCTGCCAGATACAAGCTCTGTCAGCTTCCTGCCCAACAGGAAGTTCCCAGGCCAGGCCTGATGCCTGTGTCCGGAAGGCTCAAGCTCTGGTACACTGGCATAGGTGGCCCCAGGGACAGCGCACAGAGCCCACAGAGCCCAGCGTGGCAGCCCAAGATTGGGTCTTGGCATGTAGACACCATCAGCAGCCATAGTGGGTCAGCACCTGCTGATGGAAGCTCACCTCCAAGTCTTCAGGCCCCCTGGGAGGGTTTTCTGGGGACCCAAATGAAAACCTGGAGTCAGCTAGAAAGGACCATCTGGGGAGCTGGTCCAGTGAGGAGAGAGGCCCCAATACTGGGGCCACTTCAGACCCCACATTCTGAAGATCTGCCTCTGGCAGTCTGGGCCCTGCCCAAGTCCAAAGGGGGAGTGAGGGGAGCCTCCAGGGGGCCCCCTACCCACACCCTGTGCACCAGGCTCATGGCGGGGGAGGGCCTAATGCCCAGCTCTGTGTTCAGAAACTGGGGCCTTGGCGTAGATCTGGGGTGCGGAAGAGGCCTGAAGACACTCCCTGCGACCCACCCCCACCTGCTTTCAGCTATGGCTCTGGCCCTGCTCTCAGCTCTAAATCAGAGCAAACATGCCCAGTCCGTCTGCAGGAAGGGCAGGGCTGGGGGAGGGGGGGCAAAGGGGCTGGGGGGGGTGGCAGTTTTCAATCTCCTCATTTGCTTATGTTTTTTTCCCTTGATTGGCTTTTTGGGCCACACCCAGTGTGCTCAGGGCTTACTGTAGCTCTGTGCTCAAGGATCAGTTCTGGTGGGACATATGGAATGCAGGGATTGAACCTGGCCAGCTGCATGCAAGGCAAGTGCCCTCCCCACTGTGCTGTCATTTACTTTGCTTTGCAGCTGCTCTTGTGGTTTGCATTTCTGCATAGATAACATGTACCTAGGGCATGAGATTTGCCATCTCGGCTATGTTTGACTGTTCGCTGTCCTCTGATCATGGCTGGAACAAGGCAGGTGTCTGTCTCTCTCCCATAAACTCTCACAAGAAGGATCAAGAGAATGTTTCTGCCCCAAGCCCTGTCCTGGCAGCTCAAGTTTCCTCCACCACTGCCTGTGTCCCCTTCTGGGTGGTCCAGATGAGTGACCTGTCGGGGATGCAGCCGGGGTCCCCGACAGTGTCAGGGCAGAAGTTCTCTTCTACCTCCGAGGCTGCTGGGGGAACGAATGAAAACTCACAAGTCCGGCGCAGTTCCAAAAAGGCTTTTAATAGTACAAAAGCTCTACCACCGCAATCCAATACAATGAAAGAACTCTGACTCTGGTCAGAACTTAGACCATACAAGAAAGCCTAAGTCTCCCACCAAAGAGAGAGAGGATTTCACCCGAGAGGAGTCCTACTCAAAAGAAGGAGCAAAAAGGGCCAGGAGGCCTAAGTCAGTCCTCTTATATACACCAAAGTAATCCTATCTGTGAACAGGAGGGTCCTGTCAACAAAAAGCCCTAAACAGCTTGTAGAAGGGCGGTGCCAAACCCTATTACAGGTATAAACAAAGGTTATGCCAAGGACTAATCCCTTCCTCTGAGATTATCTCTTATGTAAAACATTGGAGAGAGAGAGGCTGATATAAAGTAATACATCTTATTTCTTGGGCTTCATGTAATCTAGATGGTACCCACAAGGTCCTTCTTATTATTATCTGCACCAGGGTGATTCTGAGTATCTTGTTCTCTGTATACTGAAAGGGGTCACACTCGCCTGCATGAGGGCAAACTAGTATGATCCTTCCTCTAATCTTAAAGATAGTCTCAACATAGCCAGGGTGGTAGTCTCCTGGTAAATTCTAACTGTTCTATGCTGGGTACAGTGGGTATAAAGAGGAGCTGTGCCCAATCTAGAAAACATAGAAGTCTTAGTAGATGTATAATAAGTCAGAAGTTATTCAGAGTCAAGGTGACTTCTGTAACTGCCACACCCTCTATCAGTGTTTACATAGAAGAGAGATCTCATTAGAATGAACCTTGGCTTAAGAACATGTAAGTAGATTAAGCTGTGAGTGGGTAAAACAGCAAAGCTCCCAGACTATCTAAACCTGTGACCCAACAGCGACCCAAGCAATGAGGAGGCAGCATGTATGAGAAGGGTCCCAGACACAGCTGCTGACTGCTAGTGGGGGGCAATCAGGGGCAGAGCTGTGGTATAGCAAATAGCACACTTGCTTTTGCACATAGCCAACCTGGGTTCAATTCCCGACACCCCATATGGTCCCCTGAGCCTTTCCAGGAGTGATTCCTGAGTGCACAGCCAGGAGGAAGCCTGAGAACAACAGAGTAAGCAGCCCCCAATGCCTCCCAAAAAGGAAGGCAAACGGAATGATGCTTCCACTGAGATTCAGGGGCTCAGAATTAGTCACACAAGCCCAGAAGGGGGCCTGCTCTAGGCAGCTCAAAGAGGAAGGGAGGGAAGATCAGTGTCGGGGAGACGGCCAGAAGGCAGGACAGTGGGCAGTGGGAGCAGCTTCTGAAGGAAGGAGCCCAAGGAGTAGGGCTCTGAGTCTCCGCAGAATGAACAGGCATGTCCGTACTTTCTTTCAGCACTCAGGCTTGTCCCCAGATAAGATCTGTGCCTTTCACTCAATGTAAATATTACCTCTAAACAGGCAGCACAAAGACTAAACAAAATTTGAACTCTAGTTAATGATGCGAAAACTAAAGTTGTTTCGGAGTAAAGCAAACCGTTGTCTGCGACTTACTTTGAAACGCATCAAAAAAAGAAGATGGATGGGTGGAAGGGAGGTGTAGGATGAAATCAGTCTTGCAAAGTGTCCGTGGGAGAGCGTAGGTGGTGGATAGACGGGTGTTCTCTGGTCCATTCTCTCCACCTTTCCATGCGCTTGCAATTTTCCCAAACAAAATGCTTGTTTAAAGAAAAACAACAAGCTCTGTGAGCAGGAGCGATTGCTCAAGGCCTGGAGTATGCGTCTCGCATACACAAGGGACCCCGTAACTGGGCCATCGCCTCCTGAGCACTGCTTCAAAGTCCTCCCCACAAAACAGTCCCCCTTGCTCCCTCCCCTCCTGGCTTCTAGCATATTCCTCAGGCGGTAGTCCAGAGCAGTGCAGGCATACTGTAGGCACAAGTCTGTGCCTTAGCCAAACACCAACAGGGGCCATGTTGAGTGAGAGGATCCCGCCCCCATAGTCATTGCCTTCACATAATCAAAAGTCCCTGCCTACGGCACCTCCCCAGCATCCCTGCAGACCCCTGCTCCTCCCGCCCACCTGCTCTGTGAATTCCTTTGGGTCGAATCCCTTCTCTCCCTCCCCTGATCCTTTTCTCTAGAAACCACCAGCCCCCACACCCCTTCTGAGTAGACCCATCGTGCTCCTTCCGGGAAACCCTGCAGCTCCTCTCACTTGCTGTCTTTGCCACAGGACTGATTGATCCAGAGCAGCTCCTCTCACTTGCTGTCTTTGCCACGGGACTGATCGATCCAGAGCTTTCTCAGGCTCTTGGCCTTAGGTGGCCTTGCCACACTTTCTTCTCAGCCTCCTAGACTCCAGGGTCCTCCTGGCAGCCTCCTGCAGAGAGGCCTGGCAGGGTCTGGGAGGGGGCTCTGGGAGTCACCTGGAAAGATGACCAGGGCTGGGCACATGGAGAACAGGAGAGTGGACAGGGCTGCTGGCAGTGAGAGGTATCATGCCAGTCAGCAAAAGTGATTCAGCTGGTGTGGTTTGGTGTGGCCGTCATAGCTGGTGTGCCAACATGACTGGTGTGGGTGGTATGAGCATTGTGGCTGGCGTGGGCTAGTGTGACTGATATGGCTGCCATGACAGTGTGGTCAGTGTGGCTGGCGTGGCTGGCGTGGCAGGTGGGGAAGAGCAGAGGGCAAGGATGCCCCATGGTGTGGCAGCCAGGGTCTCTGTGCACTTGCTCAAGTTGGGGAGCTCACAGAAACTAGGGCTCAGCAGAAGCTGGTCAGAGAACTGAGCGAGAACTGGGCTGCCTCAGAGAACAAGGCCCTCACAGAAGTGTGCAGTTTCAGACAAAGGTGTGCAACTCCAGGGCTGGGAGAGAGACATTTCTTTTCTCCATTTGTTTGTTGTTTGTTTGTTTAATTGACTCACCGTGAGATAGATTACAAAGCTGTTCTTCCTGATTAGGTTTCAGTCATACAGTGTTCGAGCACCCATCCAGTGCACATTTCCCACCACCAGTCTGCGCCGTTTCCCTCCCATCACCCCACAACCTGCCTCTATGGCAAGTACTTTTCTTCTCTCTCTCTTTCTCTCTCTCCCTCCCTCTCTATCTATCTATCTATCTCAATCGCGTGCTCTCTCTCTTTCTCTTTCTATCTCAATTGCTCTCTCTCTCTCTCTTTCTCTCTCTCTCTCTCTCTCTCTCTCTCTCTCTCTCTCTCTCTCTCTCTCTCTCTCTCTCTGGGAAGGGCATTGCCAAATCTCACCCTGTGCGGACTGGACAGCTGCGGGCTTCCTGCAGCAAATCTGGGGGCTGCTCTGTGGAGGCGTCTCTGAGCCGGAGCCTCAGGCCCAGCCTGGAGACGCTCCAGGTATTGATTTCTCCGCCACGAAGATGAAGAGAAGTTTTGCTCAATCCTTGGGGCTGCTCTAAAGCCTGGTCTTCTGCTCCCTTTTGGCTCACTGTCCCCCTGCCTGTCCGCTGCCTGGCCAGCAGCACGCCCACAGCCTGCATTAAAGATCCAGTCAGGCACTACCGCCTCCAGAAAGCCCTACATGAACGCTTTCCCTAGGGAGGAAGAGCCTCTGGCCTGTGCCCCTTCTCAGTAAGCGTCACTGGGCCCCACACCTCCCCTGCGCAGCGAGTCTTGGCTCCGAGGGCCCTCTGTGGGGAAACTAGTGGCTGTCACTCCTGCTGCTGGCTCTGTGTCTTCATTGGACTCCGAATCCCTGGAAACTCTTCACCAGCAACATGGGGACCCTGCGGATGATACTGTCTCCGTGGCCCCCTTTCAAGAGGCCTCCAGTCTCAGAACCAACGTAGTTAGGATTCAGCCTCTATCTGACAGATTGGACTTGGGGGTGGTCAGCTAGGAGCAGTCTTGGGGCCAGAGTGATAGCACAGTGGTTAGGGTGCTTGCCTTGCACACAGCCAACCTTCGTTTAATCCCCCAACAACCCTTATGGTCTCCCAAGCAGGCTAGGCATGATCCCTAAGCACTGAGCTAGGAGTAATCCCTGAGCACTGCCAGGTGTGACCCCAAAACAACAACAACAACAAAGATATGAGCAGTCTAGAAAGACCAAACTAGGGGCCAGAACACAGCAAGTAGAGCATTTGTCTCGCATATGCCCGGCCCTCCTTCAATCCTTGCATCCCATTTGATCCCCATAGTTTCACCAGAAGTGATCTCTGAGCTGAGCTAGGAGCAAGCCCTACGCGCCACTAGGTATGACCCTCAAACAAACAAAACAGCAACAAGAAAGACCAGTGCAAGGCTGTGACCCATTACCTTCTCTGAATCTCCTTCTCAGGGGAGAGGTTAAACACTCAGCACCAAGCTGGGGGTTTGCTTGATCACAGCATAATTCAGGAGGCTGGAGCGCAGGTACAGCAGGCGGGGAGGACTTTTGCCTTGCATGTGCTGACTCGACTTCGATCCCGGCATCCCATATGGCCCCTGACAGTTATACTCTCCAGGGCAGATAAGCAAAGAGCCTCTTTATCTTACACAGACAAGGTCCAGCCACACAAAATTTTTTAATAATTGCTATAATTGTTTTTTGCTTACACACATATATTTCAATATGTCAATTAGAGGAAATGCTAAAGTTACACAAAACACCGTACCCAAATCTTTTTAATGTTTGAAATGATGTCATTTCTTCCATCTCACTTCCACCTATGGCACTTAATCAATCACTCAGCATGTGTTCATTGAGCACGTACATGCCAGCCCCAGCCTCGTCCAAGAATGCAGTAATGAGTGGGCTGGAAAGTCCCCGAGTTCATGGCACCTGAGTGGAGAAAGGACAGGAATGAAAAGCAACAGGCCCTGGGCCTGGGAGACAACGCAGAGGACTGGAGTGAATGCTTTGCTTGTGGTCAGTCTGTTCCCGGGCCCGTAATCTCATCAACACGGAAGTGACCTCCTGAGCACCGCCGGGGGCCTGTCCCCAAGAACCACCAGCTGTGCCCGATGTATATAGCACCAATAGTGTTTTCATCACCCTATGCTATGAAACATGAGTTTCGTAGCTTTGGCGAAGGAGCAAAGCGAGGTGATAGAGACCTGGGGTGTATGTGTTGTTTGTTTGGGGCAGGGCTGTGGGGTGCTTCCTGAACGCTTCTCAGGGGTTCCAAGGGACCCTCCTGGTGATTCTCAGCTAACCAGCCCACAGTTCAGTGGGGTCGCAGGATGCAGTGGTGCTGCTTGAGCCCTGCAGAGCCCGGAGCACCCAGGCACCCCAGCACTGCTCTGAGCCTCACAGCTCTACCAGCCAGGTGGGGGCCTCAGGATTGCCCCCGCAGTGCTTGGGGGACCATCGATGCTGGAAATTGACCCTTAACCCCTGGCACTATTGCTCTGCTCCAGATAGGGTGGCCAGGGGACCTGAGGAGGTGACATTTGAGCAGAGATTAGCAGGAAATAAAAGGATGACCCAGGTGGGTATCGGGGGACAGGCAGAACGCTGGCAAGAGCAAAGGTCCTGAGGCTGGTGGAACTGGACCCAGTAGGAGCTTGTTTGTTCTCTCTCTCTCTCTCTTTCTCTTTCTCTCTCTCTTCTCTCTGTCTGTCTGTCTGTCTGTCTGTGTGTGACTGTCTGTTTGTCTCTGTCTGTCTGTCTCTCCTTTTCCCCTGCCCCACCAGGAGCTAGGAAGAACTATGTGGGAGCAGATTCTGCAGAAGTCCCAGCCCCTCCTCAGATGAATGCCCCAGGCCCCGCACAGCTGAATGCTCTGGCAGTCACGTCAGCTGCGTCACACTAGGAACCTGAGCCCTGCCCTACCTACACGCTGGCTTCCCCTGATGCTCCACTCAGAGCCCAGCACCACAGTACCCTGGCTGCCAGCTATGGGGCTTCCTAGACACAGCGTGAGGCCCAGGAACTAGACTGGCAGGGTCAGAGGTCCCAGCTCTGTTCACTGAGTGTGGCCTTAAATAACAGGGCCCCTGCACGGGGCATGAAGCTGGTCTTCAAAGTAGCACAGAGGGGCTGGAGCGATAGCACAGCAGGTCGGGCGTTTGCCTTGCACGCGGCCGGCCCATGCCAACCCGGGTTCGATCCCCGGCATCCCATATGGTCCCCCAAGCACCTCCAGGAGTGATTCCTGAGTGCAGAGCCAGGAGAAACCCCTGAGCATCGCCGGGTGTGACCCAAAAAAGAAAAAACAGTAGTTCAGAATCCCCGGAGGGGATATTCAGAGGCTCCCCTATACCCTTCAGGCACCAGACGGTGTTTCCCAGCAGGCTGCTGGGTCGGGCACCTACCCAGTGGACTCAGACTGGGGCGGATCTGGGCCACAGGCAAACCCAGCAACCTGGAGGGGACTCGGCTGTCCGTGGACAGCTGGAGGCTGCGCAAGGCCTCCTGGGCATGTGCCTTGACGTCAGTGTCTCAGCTCACGACCCGGAGCGTCGGCCAAGTGTTTTTTGTGGTTTTTTTTTTTTTTAGGTCAGCAGGAAAGTGCTTAGGAAAGTGTATTTGAAACCGCTGTTGGCTACGTGGCTGTGTTTAAAGTGTTTCCGAGGAAAGGCTGTGCCCCTTCCCAGAGAATCTGGAGGGAACTGCTCTGTCAGCACAAAGCGGGTGATCAGGGAAAGACGTGGAGTCACCCATGGTTTAATTAGCTCCTTGCAGTGTGGGGACCACGCCCGAGGCCTGCACAGGTGACGGGCTCACCAGCCTGGGTCAGACCAGCAAGCCCTGCTTTGAGGGCACCCCTAAAGGTGACCCCAACCCCACCCCCACTCCCTGTGTCCACTGCCCTGAGCTGAATTAGCAGGACCCAAAGACCCTGATTTCTGGGAAGCCCAAAGCCGGGGACGTGGGCACAAGCCCAGGACTGGAGGGACACAGAAGGGCATGTGTGAGAGAGTGCATGCCCAGCGGCAGTCATGGGGTCAGACCCGCATGGTCTCTTTTATGCTCTCAGAAACTCACAGTTTGCCTTTTTCTGTCGCCCCAGGTGAACCTGGAGATCTTTCATTCTGCCCATGAAAGGGAGCGAGGATGAGTGGAAGGGTACAGGTGTGAGGCAGGTTGACATTGGAGGCGTCCATCTCCCTGTAAGGGCAAGAAGCCAACACCATGAACAGTGACCGAGCACCAGCATACATGGGAGGACTGTCCCTCCCACCCCTGTGGGCACCGTGTGCCCATTACACAGGCAGAAAAGCGGTCTCTGTCTGCTCTGGGAAATTGCTGCATGCAGTGAGTAACCTAGAGAGATTTTCCCCTGGGACAGGGACTCTGTGGCCAGGATCTTGGCTGGGACCCTGCTGCCCCCCTCCCTTCCCTTCTTTGAGCTCCCACCTGTCGTGTGTGTGTGTGTGTGTGTGTGTGTGTGTGTGTGTGTGTGTGTATGGAAAGTAATGGGCCTATTCTAAAATGTATATGAAAATGCAAAAGAACTAAAATAGCCAAGACAATCATGAAGAAGAACAAAGATAAGTGAATTAAACTACTTGGTTTTTAAAACTTTCTACAGCAATTAAGACACTATGATATTGGTTTAAGTATAGACAAATAGACCAATATCAGAGAACAGAGAAAAGACAAAAATAGACCCACACATATAAGGCAAATTGACTTGTGACAAAAGCACCATCTCCAGGAGAAAAGATCTTTTCTATAAATGGTGCTAGACCAGTAAGATCCCTCACAGGGCAGGGGGAATGAAACTTTCTTCAAGCTCTACTTCATACTAGAAGCAAAAATCTGTGCTACATGCTGCATAGAACTCAATGTGAATTGTGAATTTAACTAGTCTTTTAGTTAAAATATAAGAGAATATTTTCATAGCTTTGGGATAAGCAAAATTTAAATGTCTTAAGGTGACTCAAAAAAATATGAACCGCAAACAATGGATGTCATTAAAATTCAAAGTATCTGTTCAGAGTGAAAAGGAAGCAACAGCCTGCCGGCTATTGCCCCAACATCCACCCAATAAACATTTCATCTCTAGATATACAGAGTTCCCGTGAATCCAAAAAGCAAAAACCCCTAGCCAAGAGTTGCTGAAAGCCGTTGTGTTGACCGGCAGTGAACATACCCAAACATTCCATGCAGCTTGCAGCACGCAGAGGGGCTGATAGCAGGAATCACATGGGAAGGTACAAAGTCAAACAAAGGGGATGCCTCCGAGTGCGCTAAACTGACCAAACAACCCCCGATGGTGCTGGGAGATGAGCCCCGATCCTCTCTCACTGCCGGTGGGACCAGGAGTTGGCGCAACCACTTTGTTTATTTTATTTATTTATTTTTGCTTTTTGGGTCACACCCGGCAATGCTCAGGGGTTTCTCCTGGCTCTGCACTCAGGAATTACTCCTGGCGGTGCTCGGGGACCATATGGGATGCCGGGATCGAACCCGGGCCAGCATGGGCAGGTGCGCACAAGGCAAACGCCCTACCCGCTGGGCTATCGCTCCGCCCCAGCGCCCAACCACTTTGGAAAACCCATTTGGCTTCATCTGCCAAGCTTGAGCTTGTGCCGAACCTATGATCTTTAACAATTCCACACTGAGACATTAACTCGAGAAAAATCAAAACAAGACACAGGGAACAATCTTCAAAGCAGAATTATTCAGAAGGGTCCCAAACTAGGAAGAGCTTAAATGTGAATCAGAGATAGAAAAAATCTGCTTTCAGGGCTAGAAAGATAGCTCAGTTAACTGTAGCACTTGCCTTGTAAGTGTTGAGGCCCTGTATTCGATTCCTAGTACCACGTGATTCCTCAAGAGCTGAGCAGAAAGAAACCCTGGTTTGCGCTGCCAGGTCCAGCCCAAACCAACAAACATGTGTGATTAAACATTCGATGGAATATTACTCTGTGAGGAAGAAGAGCTATTTCAAGCTTCAATACTGTGAAGAATATGACCAGATAGGGAGTTCAATAAAATAATCCAGACTCAGAAAAGCACAGTCATTCCATGTATGCAAAATTCAAACACAGGCAGAGAAGCCATGACCTTAGGAAGTCAGGATGGTGAAAATAATGTCTAGGAGGCATAGGGCAAGGTGGGACCCAGAAATTCTAGAAATGTTCTACACTGTGAAGTGAGTAAATGTTCGGGGTACATGGAAATGTGAAAACTCCCCTGCTATAGTCTAAACACTTGCACAATTCACTGAAAATATGTCCTGTTGCAATCTTTTTAAAATACAGATTATAAAGAAGTCAGGGTCAGAGAGACTGCCCAGTGGGCTGGAGCTCATGCTTGGCATGTGGGGAGACCTAGGTTGGATGCCCGGCATCACAGAGTATCCTGTGAACCATCAGGAGTGACCCTCCCAGACTGAGCCCAGAACACCCTCTGAGCACCACTGCATACAGCCCCAAAACAAAGCCAAAAACTGGAAGTAAAGAAGCTACAGGCACAGCCGGAGCAAGAGCACAGGGGATAGAGCGTTTGCCAACCCAGCCAGCCGGGCTCCATCCCAGGCATCCCATATGGTCCCCGAGCACTGCCTGGAGTAATTTCTGAGCAAAGAGCCAGGAGTAACCCCTGAGCGTCACTGGTTGTGACTCATCACTTGTATCACTTGTCTTCCCATTGATCATAGATTTGCTCTAGCAGGCACCAGTAGCATCTCCATATGTCCTGTCACATGTTAGTGTAGCCCAAGGGCATCTGCTTGCTCCAGGAGCATAAAGAGATTCAAATCATTCCATCAAATCATAGAATGAGGTCTATAATTGTTACTGGTATTTGGCATATCAAATACAACACGGGTAGCTTGCCAGGCTTTGCCTTGTGGGTGGGATACTCTTGTAGTCACATATAATCTCGAGTGTTTATTGATGAACTGCGCTTCTGCAAAGCGGCCACACGAGCTGGACTGTGATTGGCTCTTCTGCTGGGTGGAGCTCTGACGAGAGGGGAGTCCGGGTATGGAAAATGGCGGCCCTCATGGTGTGGGGGTTCCTCTGGCTTCTTGTAAGGCTCTGCTGGGGTGGTGGGCCAGGGCTAGAACCCGCTATCCCTCCCGGGTGCCTCGTGAACAGATGGGCACAGGGGAGTCGGTAGCAGCTCTTTCCCCCATGTCTGTGAGACTCTGGATCAGCATACTATGACTCATAAAAGCCAAAAAAAAAAAAAAAAAAAAGCTATAGAGGCCTGTACCTTACACGGCAAGTGTCTTACTTGCTGTACTATCACTCCAGGCCCTGCGACTCTCCCTTTATAAAAATACACTGCTTGGGGCCACAGCCATAATACAGCAGGTGAGGTGTTTGCCTTCCAGCAACTGACCTGAATTCAATTCCTGGGATTCTATATGGTCCGCAGAGTGCCCTCAGCAGTAATTCCTGAGTGTAGAGCCAGGAGTAATCCCTGAGGATAGACAAGTGTGGCCCAATAAATAATATATATATAAAATAAATATTATATGTATGCTTTATATCCCGCACAGCAGAGCCTGGCAAGCTACCGTGTCGTGTCCGATGAGGCCAAAAACAGTGACAATAACAGACCTCATTCCCACAACCTGAATGAATGGTTTGAGGCTCTTCGTGTTCCTGGAGCGAGACCTTGGGTTACACTAGCACATGACAGGGACAAATGGGGACGTTACTGGCACCTGCTCAAGCAAATGGATGAACAACGGGAAGACAAGTGATACAAGTGATACAGAGGCCTAAGCAATAGTACAGCGGGAAGGCATTTGCCTTGAACACAGCGATCTGGGTTTGATCCCTAGCATCTCATAGGGTCCCTGAGCCTGCCAGGAGTAATCCCTGGGTGCAGAGACAGGAGGAGAAGGGGTGGAGAAAAAGGAGAGGGAGAGGGAGCAGGAGTGATTGATAGTTCAGCGGGTAGGACGTTTGCCTTGCATGCAGCTGACCCACTTTGATCCCCAACATCCCATATGGTCCCCTGAGCACGGCCAGGAGTAATTCCTGAGTGCAGAGCCAGGAGTAACCCCTGAGTATCACCAGGTGTGACCCAAAAAAGAAAAAAAAAAGGAGAGGGAAGAGAAGGAGAAGAAAGAAGGATGTGGGAGAAAGGGAGAGGAGGAGGGGACTCAGGGTGCCAGGGACCAAGCCTGGGTCATACTTGTACAAGTCAAATGCCTTACCTGCTGTATTATCTCTCCAGCCCCTAGAAACTCAGATTTCCTCCACACAACTTAACGTATTCAGGCCCAGGAACCATGTGAGGGGCAGAGTGCGAACTTCTGATGAGTCCCACTAACAGGGGTCAAAGACTTGGAAACGTTTGAAAGAAGGTTGGGGCTTCTTCACACTACTGGGGCTTTGCTCTTGGGCTGAGCTGTGAGCAAGGCTTTGCCCGCTGTACACACAGAGGCTAGAGCAAAGAGGCTTTTCCATAGAAATGTTAATGAGTCTGTCTCACGGAAGCACAAATGGTTATTGACCTGTGGCTATTGACCAGTTTTCCTGCTTGTAAATTCATTTCCCGCAGGCCACTAGCTCTTTGGGTTCTCCTTGAGACCATTGTAACCTTATTGGTTCCCACATAAATAGTAAGCAGAGACCTGGGGCTAGCATTTAGCTTCCTGATCTGTAAATGTGGAGTTTTGGACAGCCCTGTGCTCAGGTTCCCTCACTTCCTGTGGAACTTCAGACCTGGGTCTTCTGGTTCTTCCAACCCACCCACTTTGATTGGACTTTGAACCAGGGTCTTCAGACCTAGGGCAGATTTGGTAGGTTAGGGCGGAGGGTGTGGTTCTACCCACTGGTGCCATGAGGGAGCATGTAACAGTTGAGGCTCTTCAGATCCTGCCACCCTTTTTTTTTTTTTGCTTTTTTTGGGGTCACACCGGCGATGCTCAGGGGTTTCTCCTGGCTCTGCACTCAGGAATTACTCCTGGCGGTGCTCGGGGGACCATATGGGATGCCGGGATCGAACCCGGGCCGGCACAGGCTGGCGCGTGCAAGGCAACGCCCTACCCGCTGGGCTATCGCTCCAGCCCCGATCCTGCCACCCTTGACAGCAGCCTTCATTACCGTCCCTTCCCTTCACTGCCCTCAGGATAATGGGGTGTGGGCCAAGGGCCCAAGGGCCCCACACGTGCTCAGCTGGGCAGTTTGCATGCTTAGTTGTGGGGTTCGGCGGGAAGAGTTTGGGGGTCCCGGACTAAGCTTATTTGTTCTGGGGTCACAACTCGGTAACAATGCAGCAGCCGGAGATTGATTACCAGAGACCACAGACAGCAGAAGTGCAGGGCGGATCCCTGGGATAAACTCATGGCCTTCTGCCACCAACACTGCAGGTTGCAAGTCAGGGCTGGGAGGAAAACTGGGGCCCAAACCCAAGTGGACCCAGGGCTCAGAGCTGGGCTCCAAATCCATCCAAGCCACTGGGCGTCCCGCAGCCCATCCGAGTGCCCTGCAGAGCTTCACTCAGGAGCAGCTGCTCCTGATGGCTGCCAGAGCGGGGCCTCGGCAGGTCCTCAGGTATGTCTCTGCACAGCCAGCCATGACCTTCTCCCGAAGCTGGGTCAGCACCTAGGGGCACGCTGGACAGTGTGGAGAGGCCTCATGACCTGACCACCTTCCCCAGCTTCCCAAGCATGTTCCCACTGCATCACAGGGGACAGGGGGCTCACTAATGAGCATCACAGCCACCAGGGGTGATGATCCGGCACCTCAGACCCCTCTGGCTCTTGAGCTGCGACTTCTAAATCCCAAGGCAGATCTGGCACCCCAGTCCCGCTGCTGACCACCAAAGGCCTCTCAACAGACTAGTGCAAAAACCAGTGACATCCAGGGAGCTTGATGCAAAGACAAGGGATGCAGTCAGAGGCCAAGGACTGGGCGAAACAAGAGGCAACCCCTGTCCCCCAAAAATCAGTGCACAGACGGGATCCGAGGGGGAGAAGCTGTTGGAGCTCTGATTGGGCCATTCTCAGGATTGTGGCAGCTGGGCCGACCTTCTCTCCTTCTTCCCACCTTCCTTCCTGCCTTCCCACCTTTCTTCCTGCCTTCCTTCCTGCCTTCCCGCCTTCCTTCCTGCCTGCCTTCCTGCCTTCCTTCCCTGCCTTCCCACCTTTCTTCCTGCCTTCCCGCCTTTCTTCCTGCCTTACTTCCTGCCTTCCTTCCTGCCTTCCTTCGTGCCTTCCCTTCCTTCCTGCCTGCTTTCCCACCTTCCTTCCTGCCTTCCTTCCTGCCTTCCCACCTTTTTTTCCTGCCTTCCCGCCTTTCTTCCTGCCTTCCTTCCTGCCTTCCTGCCTTCCTTCCTGCCTTCCCCCTTTCTTCCTGCCTGCCTTCCTGCCTTCCTTCCTGCTATCCCGCCTTCCTTCCTGCCTGCCTTCCCGCCTTCCTTCCTGCCTTCCCACCTTCCTTCCTTCCCGCCTTTCTTCCTGCCTTACTTCCTGCCTTCCTGCCTTCTTTCCTGCCTTCCTTCCAGCTTTTCTTCCTGCCTTCCCACCTTCCTGCCTGCCTGCCTGCCTGCCTTCCTGCCTGCCTTCCTGCCTTCCTTCCTGCCTTCCCACCTTCCTTCCTGCCTGCCTTCCTGCCTTCCTGCCTTCCTTCCTGCCTGCCTTCCTGCCTTCCTGCCTTCCTTCCTGCCTGCCTTCCTGCCTTACTTCCTGCCTTCCTTCCTGCCTTTCCACCTTCCTTCTTGCCTTCCTGCTTTTCTTTCTGCCTTCCTGCCTTCCTGCCTTCCTGCCTTCCTTCCTGCCTTCCTTCCTTCCTTTCCTCCTTCCTTCTTGCCTTCCCGCTTTTCTTCCTGCCTTCCTGCCTTCCTTCCTTTCATCCTTCCCCCCTCTTTCTTTCTACCCTTCTTCCTTCCCTCCTTCCTTCCCTCCTTCCTTCCCTCCTACTTTCCTTCCTTCCCTCCCTCCTTCCTTCTTTCCTTCCTTCCCTCCCTCCCTCCTTCCTTCTTTCCTTTTCCTCTCTTCCTCCCTTCCCTTACCTTCCCTTGCTTTTTCTTCCTTTCCCTCTTCTTCCTTCCTTCCTTCCTTCCTTCCTTCTCTTTCTCCCTCTTTTAAAAAGTTTTTTGCTTTGGGGCTCACACCCAGTGATGTTCAGGGGTTACTCCTGGCTCTGCACTCATGAACTGCACCTAGAGGTGCTCAGAGGACCATATGGGATGCTGGGGATAGAACATGTGTTGGCTCTGTGCAGGGCAAACGTTCTACACACTGTACTATCTCTAAGGCCCCAAATCTTTTTTATTTTCTCAGTCACCAGAGATTACAGAATTATTTCTGATTGAGTTTCAGGCGTACAATGGGCCAAGAGCACCAATCCCTTCCTCTGTCCCACTACTCTCCACCAGAGTCCCAGCTCCCCACCCCCACCCCCCACCCCCACCTGCACCTATGCAGGAAACGTTTTCCCTTCAACATTGTCATAGTGGTCCTTCCCTGACCCATTCCCAGTCCCCCCACCCAAGCAGCACTCTTGTGTTCACTGCAGCACTATTCACAACAGCCAACATCTGGAAGCAGCCCAAGTGTCCAAGAGCAGATGACTGATAAAGAAACTGTGGTACATCTACACAATGGAAGACTACTCTGCGAGTAGAAAAGGCATGCAGTTTGCTGATACATAGATGATAAGAGCGTGTCATGCTGAGAAGTTAGTCAGAGGGAGGGGAACAGACATAGAAGTATCTTTCTCGTGTGGGACATAAAATGATTCATAATTATTAATAATTAATAAAATATTAATAAATAGTTAATAAAATAATTGACTTTTATTCTGTTCCTCATTTCCTTTGAGGTGCAGAAGCTTCTTAATGTGATATAGTCATGTCTGTTTGTCTTTGCTTCCATTTGCTTAAGCATTGCACTCTTGAAGATCCCTTTAAGAACTCTCCCAGTGTCGTGGAGAGTTCCGCTACATTTTCTTCTATATACCTATGGATTTGGATTCTGTGAGACAGTAATATCCAGTATAAGCATTTTCTCATAAGGCCTGACCCTGAAACAGGACATTCTTATTAGGGCCAAGATATAAAGACAGCCTAATTGAGCCTGCCCAGGAGGGGCTAGAGACCTGTCAGGCTGAAGACCTCGGAATGTGGCCCTCCTGATGTGTACCTTGACCCTGTTGTAAAGATTTGGCAGATGCGAACTAACTGCTTTGTCTGTTTTTGTACCCCTGCTTTGCTTACGATAAGGAATGAGACATGCAGCCTAAAGATTGAGAGCAAGACGGTATAAAAACAGTGTGTGAGGACAGAGCCAGACCCTTTGAGTCTCTCTCTGGCTCAGGGGTCTTCGGCATTCTTTCAGTGCTGAGCTAATCAACTTTCTTTATCCACATTTCTGTTTCTGGAGCGTCTGTATTAAGTGATGCCTTACTGTTTGATATTAAAGTCTTTAATCCATTTTGAGTTTTGACTTTTGTGCCATAGCATTAAAAAGTCCATTTCTCCCTCTTTCTTGCCTTCACTTTTTTCTTTCTTTTTCTTCTTTCTCTCCTTCACTTCTTTCTTTCCCTTTCTTTTCCCCTTATTTCTTTCCTCCTTTTTTTGTGTCATACCAACAATGCTCAGGGGTTACTCCTGGCTCTGCACTCAGGAATTACTCCTGGTGGTGCTTGGGAGACCATATAGGATGCTGGGGATCGAACCTGGGTTGGCCGCTTGTAAGGCAAACACCCTACCCACTATGCTACCGCTCTGGCCTCCGGCCTCCCTTTCTTTTTTATCTGCTTTTGCAGTGTTGGGGATTGGACCCATGCTCGCATGAGTGCGGCAAGAGCTTTGCTTGCCCCTGAAGCACCTCCCAGCTGTGAGATGCTGTGCACACTTTCCTCCTTTCAGCCCTGCGCAGCACCAGAGTCCAGTACAAGTGTGCCCTGTTTGACAGCGGAGACCATGGAGACATTCCCGAACATTCCGTAACTACCAGGTAGCAGGCGGTGGAGACAGAATTCAGACCTTAGGGGCCAAACAAGCCTACACTGATTCCCATCATACTCAGACATGAGAGGGCTGGCCTGCATGGGACACGCGTAACAGAAGAGGCTGCTCTGATAGGGGTCACAGTGCGGGGGCAGAGGCTGAGGGTGCTGCTGTTACACTCAGCGTAAACTCCCAAAGCAGCACATCTCCCTGCTCTAATTCAGGCTCCCCTTCACCTTTGCCCACCGCAGAGACGGGGTGCACCGGTCTCTTGAGCAGGAAAGAGGGGGCACCTAAGACAGGCAGCCTGGAGACAGGCACAGGATTTGAATCTCCCGAAGACTACGTCCAGGGGTCAGCAAGGACCACAGCTGACCGCGCAGGCAGTTGTATTGAAATAAAGTTTGGGGTACAGGTCAGTCCTCTAGCAAGCCCCGCCCCAACACCAGCTTTGCACATTTGACTGGAGAGTGCCGCACACGCCCCCCCCACCCCGACCCCAAGGGGCTGCACGCTGCGAGCCCGAGAGCCCAGCCGAGCATGAGGCGGGGCCGGAGGCTGGGGGTGGCGGCTGGTGGAGCATGTTGGGGAGCAGAGGCAGAAGCGAGGTGGGCAAGGCCCGCTGTCAGCGACAGGGCGGCGGCCCGCGGTCTCCATGGCGACCGCTAGGCAAGGGGCGAGCACCGGAGAGAGCGAGGCCTCTGCATTGATCTCCCTCCTGTCAGATTCAATCCCGAGTGAAAATGGATTTTTTAATGCGTCTATTAGCTGCTTTGAAAACGCAAATTGAGTTCAGGAGAGAAGGAGACCGTTATCAAAAAACAATCTGGCTGCTCAGGCCTGCGCCCACCCGGCACCCAGCACTGGGACGGGACGCCCACCGCCCCCAAGTCAGACGCCCCCGCCCCCAAGTCAGAATACAGCCTTGCTGAGAAGGGAGGAAGGAAATAGCCCAAGGCAGGGGGCCGTGGCGCTTGGACAGGAATGAGTAGATTGTCTCCCAAGAAAATCGGTCCCCACCATGGGCACAATCTAGAGGGCTTCCTGGATGAGGCAGAATTACAAGGAAAATTTGAAGAGATACTCAGCAAATACCAAGCTCAAGTTTTCTCCGAGTTTTAGAGAGGCGGAGACAGACAGTACAGGGGTTAAGATACCTTGTACACGCAAACCCCTGGAACTACATATGGTCCCCTGAGTACCACCAGGAGTGACCTCTGAGCAGAGAACCTGGAGTAGCCTGAATACCACAGGGATCGGCCAGAAAAGCATAGTTGTTGCAACGGCAACAAAATTTGTTGTTACATGCTGCGTTTGGCCCTGAGGTTTGCCATTCACAAAATCTCCCGATTCATTTTTCTCTGTGGGGTGGGAGGGTGGGGTGATGGGGGTGTGGGAGCAGGGAGCCCATTATGCAGGCAAGGAACTGAGAGCAGGCCAGGCCTGTGGACAAGGTCACTAACACAGGCTGGAGGCAGTGAGATGCCCCTCGGGAAGGGAAAGGAAAGGAACTGTAGAAACTGGCCTAGGGGTGGCTGGGGCACTGCTGAGGGCCGAGGGGAAGCAGGGCGGCCAGTCAGCACTGAGAGGCTAAGGCGTCCTGAAAGGAAAGATGCAAGGAGGCCAAATGCACAATTAGTTCTCCCCACTGTCATTCGCTTTGTCTGTAACCTTCTTTTGCATATGCAAATGAGTTTTCCTCCTGCAATTACACAGTAATCAGGAGCAAATTACCTTCTTGCTGTTTACTTTCAGCGTCCTTAATTAATCCGGTTATTAGACGATTAATGAAGCTTGTTTGGTGAGAAATTCATAGCAAGAATGGAGATGAGCGCATATGTGCACACACGCATGTGTGTGCCTGTGTGTGTTGGCGCACGTGTGTGTCTGTGTGTGTCTGCGCAGGTGCACACGCATGGCAGCTGGAGGCGTCCCTGAGCTCCCCTCAGCCTTCCCGGACTCTTCTGTCCCCCTCAGCCTCGCCTCTGACCCCTCATCTCTCCACAGAGCCTCTCTGGATTGGGGCAGCATCCTCTAGGTTCTTCCAATGTCCCTCTGGTATCAGAAGCCATCAGCAAGATTGGAGACCAAGGGGAGTCCATCTCAGGCCGTCCATAGCCCCCAGGGCCTGCCCTAGAGACCCCCGTGCTCATGTAGCCCCGTGATCACTGCTCTGCCCAGACTGAATGTAGGTTATAGATAACCCAAAGGTGGTCATCTCTCTCTCAAGGCCTCTGCCCTGACCCCTCCCCCAACACACACACACACACACACACACACACACACACACACACACACACACACACACACTGAGCTGTGAAACCATCAGGCCCAGAAGGCACATGGAGATCATGTTATCATATTTATCCACATAGTTAAACAGTAGGTTGGGCTCTGCCCGCCCCTGCTGACTGTCCTCAGGCTCTTCCCATTCCTCCCTGAGTAATGTCTGAGCAGTTAAAGAAGTGCCATCTATCCAGACACTTTTAAGTTCTCTCTAAGTTTCTGAAGTGTCATTAGGGTGGTTCTCAGACTGGATTTCTCCTTGTTGACTCTGCTTGAATTCTTTTATGCTTTCTTTAAAAAAAATTGTCTTTTGTATAATTTCGAAAAATTCCTAATCACACCATCCTGAAATAATACCTCCTTACCTCCTTAAGAAGAGATAGGTACCTCTTAGCTACCTATCTCCTCAGGAATTCCTAGATAATGTTTATTAAATTCCTCATTCTCTATCTCATGTCCTTTTCTCTCCTGTCCATATTTTTCTCTCTGTGCTACATTATAGCTAATGATTTCTTCAAATCTATTTTCCAGTTCACTAAGTATCTTTTCAACTGTATCTAATCTGCTGTTTAACCCGACCATTGGGTTTTAAATTTCAACATTATCATTTTCTTTTCTGAGTCTATTTGTTTATTTTCTATTAGCCTGGCCTTCATGGTAGCATCATTTTATTTCTGTAAGCATTTTAAATATTATATATATAAACCTAGATAGATCTGATCATTCAACACCTGCAGATTTGAAGTCTAATTCTGCTATTTGTTGTTTTTATTAACTCATGCAGAATCATTTTTTTTCTCTTCTACTTTATCATTTATTTTGTAAACGCCAGCTCAGCAAGACTCTATCCTTTGAATATACAAAGGAGTTAAGGTTAAGTCCCTCCCAAGAGAATTTTCTTTTGCTTTCCCAGTGCTCCAGGTCTTACTAATATACTTGTAGTTCATTTCACAACTTGCAGTACCCTGGGACATGTGGGTAATGCAAGTAGTTACCTGCAACCCCATGTGGTAAACTTGACTTTTTAAAAGCTTCTTCCCACCTAGAGCACAGGCTAAATAGACAAATACTCTTACATTTTCTCGTTCCACTGGATGGACTTTTTCCTCTATTCTTTACAAAGCGTGTGACCTGGGAAAACTCTGCGGTTGGTTTGGAATTGGTTTTTGTTGGTTTGTTTCTTGGCGAGACCTCCCACAGTGCCCTCTGCTTCTGCAGGGCCCTTAACACCCAAGTCTTTAGGTTGGTTTTCTCCGAACACACTTGTCCTCCAGGAAACATTTCTAGTTATCACCCCTGGAGGGATACTACTGGCTTCTGGTGGGTCCAGATTAGAGATGCCGCTAAACTAGCAACACACAGGACAGCCCCTCAGCAAACCATCCACCCAGAGTGGCAGTAATGGGACCCAAGCCCTGGTACAGCAGGTAGCGTGCCTGCCTTGCATACGGCCAGCCCAAGTGGATGCCCGGCACTCCTTATGGTCCCCTAGTCCACAAGGAGTGATCTCTGAGCACAGAACCAGGAGTCAGCTCTAAGCACTGCTGAGTGTGGGCCAAGCACCAAAACCAAAGAAAACAAAACAAAAAACAGTGTGTTAATAGGCTGCTCTGGGACCTTGAAACTTGAATCTGCGCGATGACCTAAGGCAGCTTCCAGGGGCCTCTACGTACACGTCCGGGCCCTCCTTGCAGTCACTCCATTTTCAAGCACAGCTGTGCCTTTAAAGGAGCACTGACTCTATGGGGGGGGGGAGGAGATCTGTCTGGGTGTTCCTTTGTCATTCCTGCCTACATCCTGCTCCACCCTTTGCTGCTTCACTCACCTTTCACGGTCTCTACACTTGTGTGCAGCCAGAGGATGTCACTGAAGGTTTGGAAGATCACGGAAATGTCTGGGGAAGGCATTCACATCTCCCCTACACCCTGAGCACTCAGACGCCCAAAGCCCACCCTCATGCGCACAGCCTGGTCCAGTGGAGGCCAGAGCTGCTCCCACAGCTCCTTGTTCTGTAGGTAACTGGGGCTCCGCATCTCAGAGAGGGACCTACTAGAGCAGGCGGACCAATAGAGAGGCCCCTGGCAAAGAGTTCTTGGGACATAATAAAACCAAGATGGGATTTGAAGAGGTTACTCTGCCACTTGCCCTAAGCTGCTAAGGGCATTATTGCTGGGTCCACTTTGTAGACACAAGAATTAAGACCTGATAAGACTCTAACTGGTGCTGACAGGCCCAGAAAAGGCTGGACACCACCACCCCCTCCCACCACCAAGAGAAACTTCAGCATAAACTGTTAAGAACATGATAAGGACATGAGGATGGGCATCAAACGTCAAGCTCTTCTCCTTGAAAATGCCATAACAACAGATTCTTAGCTAGGTAGAAAGTCCCACATGGGGACAGCTTGGGAGAAAATCTACAGAACCTACTCTGCAAAGGCAAGCACTTATCTCCTCATTCTGGGGCAGCTGAGATATAGACGCCCTCTCTCTCTCTCTCTCTCTCTCTCTCTCTCCTGTTCTCTCCCTCTCTCTCCTCTCTCCTCTCTCCTCTCTCTCTCTCCTCTCTCCTCTTTCTCTACCTCTCTCCTCTTTCTCTCCTCTCCTTTCTCTCCTCTCTCCTCTCTCTCTCTCCTTTCTCTCCTCTCCTCTTTCCTCTCTCCTCTCCTCTCTCCTCTCTCCTTTCTCTCTCTCCTCTCTCCTCTCTCCTCTCTCTCTACTCTCTCCTCCCTCTCCTTTCTCTCCTCTCTCCTCTCTCCTTTCTCCTCTCCTCTCTCTCTCTCTCCTCTCTCTCTCTTTCCCTCCTCTTCTCTCCTCTCCTTTCTCTCCTCTCTCCTCTCTCCTCTTTCTCTCCTCTTTCTCTCCTCTCTCTTTCTCTCCTCTCCTCTCTCCTCTCTTCCTCTCTCCTCTCTCTCCTCTCTCTACTCTCTCCTCTCTCTCTCTCCTTTCTCTCCTCTTCTCTCCTCTCTCCTTTCTCCTCTCTCTCTTCTCTCTCCTCTCTCTCCTCTCTCTTCTCTCTCTACTCTCCTCTCTCTCTCTCCTCCTCCTCTTTCTATCCTCTCTCCTCTCTCTACTCTCTCCTTTCTCTCCTCTCCTCTCTCTCCTCTCTCCTCTCTCCTCTCTCCTCTCCTCTTCTCTCTCTCTCCTCTTTCTCTCTCTCCTCTCTTCTCTCTCTCTCTCCTCTTTCTCTCTCCCTCTCTCTCCTCTCTCTCCTCTCCTCTCCTCTTTCTCTCCTTTCTCTCTCTCCTCTCTCTCTCCTCTCTCTCTCTCTCCTCTCTCTCCTCTCCTTTCTCCTCTCCTCTCCTCTCTCTTCTCTCTCTCCTCTCTCTCCTCTCTTCTCTCTCTCCTCTTTCTCTCTCCTCTCTCTCCTTTCTCTCCTCTCCTTTCCTCTCTTTCTCTCCTCTTTCTCTCCTCTCCTTTCTCTCCTCTCTCCTCTCTCTCCTCTCTCTCTCCTCTCTCCTCTTTCCCTCTCTCTCTCTTCTCTCTCCCGTTTCTAAATAAAACTATTTTTACCTCACTGTTCACCTCCTCCTGCCTCCTGAAATTCCCTTTGTGAAGGGAAGACAACAGCCCCAAAAAGTCTGGCTCAGACTTAGGGATGACTTTCCTTTCCTGCAAAGAGAAATTCCTGGGGCCAGAGTGATAGTCCAGCAGGTAGGGTGTTTGCCTTGCACGTGGCCAGCCCATGCCGGCCCGGGTTCGATCCCCAGCATCCCATATGGTCCCCCAAGCACCACCAGGAGTAATTCCTGAGTGCAGAGCCAGGAGAAACCCCTGAGCATCACCAGGTGTGACCCAAAAAAAAAAGAGCAATTCCTCACTGCAGCCTGAGCCCATGGAGAAATCCGTGGCGGGCCTCTCCCAAACCGTGAAGAACAAGTGGACTTCAGGTACAGCCTGACGGCTCCCTTTGCGGGGCTGTGCATACGTGAGGTCAGTTCCGGGCAGGGGTTCATCACAGACTCTCACCAGTTCTCAGTTTCCCAGGCACTTCCTGGGTACGAGGCACATAGAGAGGGAAGCAGCAGTCTCCCTTCTTGAGGTATTTCCCTGCTCCCCGCTTCACGTCAGTCATTGCAACCCACCCCTACTATCACTACCCAGGGCCAAGAGCCCAGCAATTTCCACAGGGATAACCTTCATTCCATGCTTTGAATCTCCATAAGTCTGGGGCCAGAGTCTGGGTCTGTCCCCGGCATCCCATAGGGTCCCCTGTGTGCTGCCTGTAGTGACTCCTGAGACAGAGCCAGGAATAAACCCCAAACACAACTGGGTGTAAGAATCTTCATTGAGGGATTGGAGCAATAGTCCAGCAGGAAGGGCATTTGCCTTTCACTGGCTAACCTAAGTTCCATCCCCAGCATCCCATATGGTCCTTCAAGCACCACCAGAAGTAATTCGTGAGAAAAAGTATCTTCATTGATCTTGCCCACTCTGGTGTAAGTGCTTGTTCCACTGGCTGCAGGTGCTTGGTACTGAGTTCTTGAATGAATGAATGGATGGGTGGAGGGATGGATGAATGAATGAATGAATGAATGGATGGATGGATGGATGGATGGATGAATGAATGAATGAATGGAGGGATGGATGAATGAAGCCTGGCTTCTGGAGCCCTCAAGAAAGGCTTAAGCTGCAATTGCCTTTCCTGAATCTGGGTTATTCGACCGCCTAGCGCTGCTCTATTGGGACACTCACAACTCAGGCTACAGGCACATTTAGGAAAATGCTCCTCTAATTTCAAGGGCATAGCAGGGCCTGAGAACTGCCTGATTTCCATGACTAAACAGCACGCTTGACCGTGTACACTGCAGCATCTGCTCTCCAGATTCCTGGGCTACACTTTTCTTCAAGAGTGAACAGAGCTGGATGCTGGATTGTGCCCAGCTACCAGGCAGGCCCTGCTGGGGTGAGAAAACTCAGAGGGAGCCTGTTCCGTAAGTTCTCTACGACTAGAACCCAAGCCGCCACTCTCCCTGGATAAAGCCAAACAAGGGCTCTTTGGCCCAGCAGCCCTGGATTCCTGCCCTCTCGACGGTTTCTGGGAGAGGGAGAGCTGGGTATTGTGCCCGCTGAGCTCAGCTGAGCTCGGCATCCACCAGAAGTTGGTCCCCAGCTCCACTGGGGTTCAGGCTCTTGTCTTCACAGCACAGAAAAATCTCCAGAGAAGAAGTGAAACTGCTTTATTCAGGACATATGAGAGTAGAGACACCTGTAAAGTAAAAGAAAGGAATTAGGCACCCCAAAGTGGGCTGTGGGTGACCCTACAATGGAACTCACTGAGGCCGGGCAATGTACAGGGGGAGGGTGTTTGTCTTCCACATGGCTGACGACGCTCATCTCCACCATCCCTCTGGTCCCCAAACACCACCAGAAGTAATTTTTTTTTTCTTTTTGGGTCACACCCTGCCATGCAAGTATTACTCCTGGCTCTGCACTTAAAATGACTCTTTGCTGTGCTCAGGGACCATATGGGATGCTGTGGATCAAACCCAGGTCGGTCACATGCAAGGCAAATGCTCTCTCCACTGTATTATTGCTCCGGCCCCAGCCAGGAGCAATTCTCGAGTGCAAAGTCAGGAGTAATCCCTGAGTACTGCCCCGCCGCCCAATCACTAAAGCAAGCAATCATATCCCTGCTCTCTGCTCCCCTGGGACAGGGTGACAAAGTAACCGCCCCTGCCACCACGAGTGATCAGAGCCATGGGGGACAGTGCAGAAAGCAGTGCTACTCCTGGGAAGAACCTGAAAATACTTTTCTATGAAGGCAACTCAGCTCAGTGAAAGATCCTCACTATTCTTGCTAGTTTCTTGGAAATGGACTTTAAGTAAAATTGTGTGTGGAACCAGTTTTTTCACAGGCTGGCTGATATATTCCCACAGAAATCTTACTGGTTACAGACATCACCAAATTTCTCAATAACGATTCCCAACACTGCTGATATCCAATAAATAATTGGTATTTATTCATTTTCTAACCTGCTGATCACCGTGATTGGCTGGAGGCTGCTTTGGTAGCTCAGGACCCAAGACCGGAGCCAGACTTGAGCAGGGGCCTCACACCACATCAGCCATCACTCAGCTTGGGAAAGGAGGTGCACTAGAAAACCAAAAGCATCGCTTGGGGGTGTGGAGGGGGAGACCAGAGCACCCAGAGAATTTGCAGACTTGAGGTGAACACGCAAACCCAAACAGCAGCCCTAGGTACTGACGCTGTTTCCCCATCAATGTCACAGTGAAATGACATCACTCAGGACCGACCAGATACATGGAGCTAAGTTGGTCCATGATGAAGGAAAAGCAACGGAGAGATAGCATAGCAGGAGGGCCACTTGCCTTGCATGTGTCTGACCTGGGATTTGATCCCTGGAACCCCATATCATCCCCAGGAACAAGCCCTGAGAGCGGGGTCAGGAGTTAGCTCTGAGCATCTCGGGTATGGCCCAAACAAAAACAAAGAGCAATGAATATGGTTTGGGAGAATGGGGAGCTCCAGGGAACTGGGGAAGGAGGGTCCGGAAGTTGTGGTGGTGGGGGTGGGGGGGGAATCTGGAGAAACTCACCCCACCCAGGCCCTCCCACACTTAGCCCCTCCAGGCTCACAGGCTTTGCTTGGCCTGAGGACTGGGTTTATTTTTAAGTGTGATGGAGACCGTGGAGGGATTTTAGCAGGTGTGTGAATAATCTGATTTATATTTTCACATGATCCCTCTGGCTTTTACATGGAGGGAAGGGAGCAAGGCACTTTGGAGGGCATCTAAATAATCCAGGCTGGGGTTTATATTAATGTGGTAGAGCGGGTTTCTCCTGGGTGGGAAGGAGCTGTGGGATTCTGAGATATCTGAAGAGAAGCCAACAGGATCCACTCACTGTGGGGAGCCGGGACAGTCGCATCAGAGAGCCCTTCCCTGTTTCCGAAGTTAATGTACACATGCACGTGCATGCATATTCACAGGTGTGCACAACATTTGATGCACACACATGCGTTCGTGCACACAGCATTACTCTCGACCACAGGACCCTGGTCTTTCAACTCCCTCACTGTGAGCTATAATTATGTCTGATCTGAGGACCACCTATCCCCTTCTGCCTTGATCAGGACCCTGAGCTCCAGGAGACAAAGAACAAGGTTGCCCTCGTTCCCTGCCTGTGGGGAGGCCATGCTGAGCGGGTGACAGGACAGAAGCAAACCCCAGCTGGTCAGGTTCTTTGTCCTCAATGTTGCACCAAAAATACATTTCTGGCAGACATCAGTGCTGCCAACCTACATTTCCTGTTCTCTCTTTCCAAGCAAAGAGAGCTTCTAAGCTGACCCCTGAAGTGAGTGGAGTTAAAAGGTGTGTCATAGGTGAAGCGACAGGAACAGAAGCAAAGCACTGGGTGAGGTCTCTGCTCCTGGCCAGGCAAGCCCGGATGGAAAGTGCTGTGCCAGGAGCTTCCAGCAGCTGTGGTACCTGAATCACCTCAGTGAGCCAGGCCCTGACCCACACAGGATAGTGTAAGCGAAGCAAACCTAGAGCGACTGGAGCTGGAGCAATAGTGCAGAGAGTAGAGCCTTGCATGTGGATAACCCGAGTTTATATTCCTGACATCCCATATGGTCCCCTGAGCCCATCAGGAGTGATCCTGAGTGCAGAGATAGGTGTAAACCTTGAGTATGGCTGGTGTGGCTATATCCCTCTCTCATTTCCTGCGAACATCGTGGCTGTGCATCATTGAGAACTTGTAGGTCCAGAGACTAATGGAAACCACCTGTGAATTCTCCCAACGGTCCCATTATGTATTCTATGTCTGAGAATCGTTCATCACACATTGACTGAGTCCCCACTAAGAACAATGGAGGGTGTACAACATCAGGTTCTTCACAAACACATGCTAAGTTACTGTTACAAGACTAAAATGCAGGCTTAAAGATGCTGGAGTTCATCTACATAGAACCATCCAGCACTAGGGTGTTCCCAGGCTAGGTAATGTGACTCTACCCACATTAAATTTGGCTTCAGTCTCTGAGATCAAGGTGGCAACTTAAGCTCCTGCCATCACATCTCCATCCCAGCCAGATGGCAGGAGAATCATGGAGTGAAGGTTCCTGCCTTTTAAAGATACAACCATAAAGCACAAGTCTTCACTCTCCCCTTTCGACAGCTCTGCCACCCAGGCACCTAAGCTGGCATCATGCCTGTTTCCCCCAACCCCCTAACCTGCTATATCCAACAAAGTCCCGCTGACCCAGATGCTATCTTCTCCAGACCCATGACAAGAGCTCTCCCAGCCTTCAGGCCAGGCCCTGCCAGCCCATCAGCCACAGAGGGGTCATCCCATTTGGCACAAGTCATTCTCTCCCTAGGAGAAAGACTCATAAAGCCTCCTTGACCCCCTTCTACTCTGGTTTCATCTCTCTTCCCTGAAGTATTTATCTCCATCTCTCCAATATCCTTACTTGGTTCCACCCACCTCCCTCAAATATCAGGTTACATATCTCCAGTTACTTTGCTATTCCCTACCATCGCCTTTTCTGATTTCACTTACAGCACCTCTTGCTTCAGGGTCAGAGATGAACTCAGGTGTTTCTCCTCCAGAAAATGAACTCTGAGACCTTTTGCTCCTGGTGCACAGAGCTACACTGTATGTCAGTTATTTGCCATTCCTTCTGCAAGTTTCCTGTGTGGCAGCTCTAGTATCTAGCAGCAGAACCCTGCATAGTATCACCGTATCACTGTCTTCCCGTATATCATCCATCTGCTCGAGCGGCCACCAGTCCTGTCACATTGAAAAACAACTGGATGGAGAAATGGATGTTGGGGATGAAGCAATGGTGGGGTTTGGGAGATCAGTAGCAAGTACTGGCTCTGAACGCTTGGGCTCTGGTGCCGCCTCCCCACCTCCTGGACTGTGTGCACCACAGCCAGCTGCACCTCTCTGAGCTTCAGTGACGCCGCTTGTAAAATCAGATTTTTAAAACAGCACTTCCCATGTACAGTTATAATGCCCTGCACTGGATCACTTGATCACTTCTTGATCACTTGAATCCCGTTATTCATCGATTTGCTCGAGCGGGCGCCAGTAACATTTCCATTGGACCCTATCACGTGCCAATGTAGCCCAATGGCATCTGGTTGATTCAGGAATATGAAGAGCCTCAAACCGTTCCTTCAGGGTCTTGACAAGGAAGTCTGACCATCTTGTAGGTGGGCGGTCACGTGATCTTTTGACATCCCGTGGGATCCAGTCGGTAACGGCTCTAGTCCAGCAGTTGTCTCCAAATCACATTACATGTCCAGCCCATCTGATTTTCAATGCCTTGGCAAATGAGACAGCATCCCTGATTCTGGAATAGCGACAGAGGTCAGAACTCCGGATTCCTTCTCTCACTTGAGTGAGGCATGATATTCCAAGCATAGCTCTTTCGATTCCTCTCTGGGAGACCTGAATAGCATTCTCATCCTGCTTTCGTAGAGCCCAGGTCTCTGAGGCATATGTTAATGCAGGGAGAATGGTGGAGTCAAAGAGATGTGCCCGGAGCTGGAGGTTCTTTGTCCTTTTAGCTATTTCTTCGATGCCTTTGAAGGCATTCCATGTCGCTCTCTTCCTCCTGCGCAGCTCAGGTTTTAGATCATTCACCATGTTGACTTCTCGACCTAGGTACACGTAACTGCTGCATTCAGAGATGTTTGTTCCATTGAGAGTGAATGTGGCCGCAGGAACTAGTTCATTTCTTATGAACATAGTTTTGATGAGATTCAGCTGTAGACCCATCTTTCCACATTCTCGGTCAAAGTCAGCCAGCATTTGTGCCACTTGGCTGATGTTTGGTGTTATTAGAATGATGTCATCAGCAAAGCGGAGGTGGTGTAGTTGCTGACCATCTATCTTCACTCCCATTCCTTCCCATTCTAATTGTCGCATGATGTTCTCGAGGATGGCGCTGAGGAGTTTTGGTGAAATGGTATCACCCTGTCGAACCCCTCTTTTGACATCAATGATCATGGTGAGATCCTGGTGGTGAATCCATAATACAGTTCATGAAGGATCTTGCTGTATTGGGTTTGAACACCCTGTTTGGCTAGGGCTTTGATGACTGCTTCAGTCTCCACAGAATCAAAGGCTTTCTGTAAATCAATGAAAGTGAGACAGAGCAGCATCTTGTACTCCCTACAAACCTCAATGAGCTTGGTTACCGTGTGGATATGGTTGATTGTGCTGAATCCTTTCCGGAAATCTGCTTGCTCGCATGGTTGTCCTTCATCTAGTATTCTGCTAATCCTGTTCAGGATGACTCTTGTAAACAGCTTGTAGATGACGGACAACAGGCAGATGGAGCGATAGTTGCCGATGTCGTGAATGTCTCCCTTCTTGAACAGTAGAACTGTCCTGCTGGTTTTCCATTGGGAGGGCACCTTGCATTCAGACAAGTAGCATGTGAAGAGCCGAGCTAGTGTATTGATGAGTACCGACGGCAGATTCTTCAGGTGTTCGGGTCTGACTCTGTCTGGGCCTGATGCTGTTCCCTTCTTTACCAACGAGATGCATGTCGGATTTCAGAAGGGAGAACGTTGGGAATGACATATCCATCCTGTGGAATTTGGTATGTGGGCAGGTGGATGTGGCTATCAAAGAGATCTGAGTAGAAGTCATGGATAATCTTCTCCAGTGCCTTTCTGGAAGATGTAATAGATCCATCAGGGCGTCGGAGGGCAGTCATCTTGGTCTTATACTTGGCGAAGGACAAGCGGGCATTGAGAATGCTTTTCCCGGCTTCTGCTGCATCTTCCAGTATTTCTGCTCTTCTGTCTTTGAGGTCTTCTTTTTATTGCTTCTCTGCACCATTTAGCAAGCTTGGACGTTAGCATTTAGTCTCCTGAGGCTCGCGCCTTGCCACGTTGGCGAATGAGCTGAAGAGTTTCTGAAGACAAGCCGTCCTTTTGTGTCTTTCTCTCTCGGCATTCTTCGCACAATCATGGAGGTGCTGAACCAGTCGGTTGTATTCTTCATCGATGTCGCCAATGATGGTATCTTCCCATGTTGCTGCAATGGTGCCAAAGAGTTCCCAGTTGGTGGTCGTTCTGGGAGTTCTCTTCTTAATCTTTGCAGCCTTTTCTCCCCCTTGCGGGAAGTAGAATTTTGCACGAAGGAGACAGTGGTCCGATCCTGTTTGGAATTTCGGGACGACAGCAACATCGGTCAGACAAAACTGTCAATTGAAGATGATGTGGTCAATTTCATTGTGGAACTGTCCACCAGGGGATTCCCATGCCCAACGTTTTGCTTCAGCCTTCTGGAACTGTGAGTTCCCATGAATGGTCTTGGTGGACATGATGAACTCAGATAGTCTCTTACCCTATTTGTTCCATTCTAGGCCATGGGTCCCGATGTGGAGTTCTTCAGCCGATCTTCTCGGTCCTATCTTGGCATTAAAATCACCGACTATGATCTTGTAGAAGGTGTGATCTTTTTTATAGAACTCCTCCAATTCCATTTAGAATTTCTCAATTTCATCTTCTTGAAATTTCATCTTGTGGATGTTGGTGCGTAGACAATGAAGAAAGAAATTGCTGGCAGTGGGCCACATCTCTTCAAGTATAATCATCCTATCTGGTTTGTTAGGCATTCAAATGAATCAATGTTGATGGCCATGTTCGTGTTGACAAGGACACCAACTCCACTGACGCCTCTTTTGTCGCATGTTCCAAGGAACAATTCTTCTCTGGTGTCAAATACAGCATGATGCAACTGGATCAGTCCTTCTTATTTCTAGGTCAAGGTCACAGGAATATCTGATCTCTGAAACTGAATAGGGAAGAACTCCAATAAAGTTGCATCTTAGAACACCTCACTTCCTACCAAAACAATGTAGCAGGAATGGGATTTAAGCTTCTATCTGAAAAAATGATAAGAAATGAGTAAAATACACCAAGCACGAAATGCATTTCCCAGGCACTTCACACTGAGCAGCAGATGACACAATCCTGAAAGCTGGGAAACAATAGAGGTGAGTCAGCCCAGAGGAGGCCAGAGGAGGCCCAGAGTTAGCCAGAGAGAGCATCATTTCAGGGAACAGGGGCTCATGTATGGGGTACGGAGGCTCCCATATGTGAAGACAGAGCCCTGTAATTTAGGGCAGCCAAGATGGGAGGGAGTTTACAGATTAGAGGGCAGAGAGGAGAGAGCTTTATGGAGGACCCAGCAGGCCCACTGAGTGCTCACTTTAATAATGACCAGATTCTAGTAAGAAAGCCAGTAGAGGTTGGAGAGAAGGAGCAATCACTGGGGTCACCCATGAGCCACCCAGCCAGAGAGAAAAGGACAAGAACAGGAAGATCTATACATATTTGCCTCACTAATGGTACAAATGAGTCCTGACTTAATATTGTTCCTGTCCCTCTAACAAAACTTGAACAAAGACCCAGAAGGATTAATCAATTTCCAAGTAACTTACTCCCACCCCGACAAAGCTCAAGGATGTTCATAGCAACAACAGTAAGCCCTCTTATAGGTCAAAGTAACAGACTATGGCAGCCCACACATTGCCAGGCATACAAAGGAGGGGGAAATGCCTAATAGGAGAAGTAAAATCAGCCCATTGAAACCAACATGAATGACAGATTTAGTAGATAAGGGCAGTCAAATCATTATTACAACTGTATTTCATCTGAAGTTCAAAAAGCTAGAGGGGAAACCAAACATTTAACTTGAGATATGGAAGGGATTATTAACTGAAACCAAGCTTCCGGAGATGAAAGCTACAATGCTGGGGTTACAATCAAATGGGAAGCAGCTAGCAACTAATGGATGTCACAGAAGAAAAGGTTAGTGAACTTGAAGACAGCAACAGAAAATATATAAAATGAAACAAAGAAAAAAGACCAAAAAAAAAAAAAAAGGAAGAAAGGGGAAGGAAGGGAGGGGAGAAAGGAGAGCGGGCAGATTAAAACATCAGTCATTGGCCAACTCCGAGGCCTGGTATAAGAACCCAAAAGAGAAAAGACAGACACAAGTAAAGACACCACTTTGGAAGAAATAATAGCCAAAATTTGCACAACAGTAACAAAACCTCTCCCCAAATGCAACAGAGTCTAGATCCTCGGCAGAAAAGCACTTACAAAAAAACCTGAAGAAAATCCTCACTGAGGCAGATCAGGATCAAATTGCTTAAATGCAGCCATGGATGAAAAAGGAAATCAGGAAAAAGCTCCCGGAGAAAGAAACTCGATGTGCAAAGGGACAAAGGTGAGGAGCAGGCGTGTTTCTCCCAGAATATTAGCAGAGACGGCCGCTGCAGGGATGAGGCGGAGCCAGAGACGGGAGTCATGGTGCCCAAGGCTGAGGGGGCGCGGGGACTCCTGCTGACAGGACCCGCTAGGGTCTGGCTCGGTGGTCTGTGGCACAAGAGCCAGGGACCCGGAGGAGCGATTCAGGAGGGTTGCGGGTCGGAGAGCCAGGGCAAGCTGGCAGCCGTCGGGGGCACGTCAGTCAGCGTGGGAGCAGCTCTCACGGGGAAACATAAATCTCGGGGTCGCGGCTTCTTGGCATAAATCTATTTCGTTTATACAAAGCTCCTCCAGGTTGGCAGATGCTCCTTAAAACAGTGACTCAGGGACCCACATATTAACACCTCATCCTGGTGCCACCTCAACTCATGGCGGACTGTCAGGGGAGGCGAGAGAGGCCTGGAGCTGCCACTTTCTCAGCCCGGGAGCTGCCCCCGGCCGAGGGCCCTGGAGGCCCCCGTGGATCACCGGCTCTCACCCAGGCTCCAGCGAAGCTGGGACGCAGGGGACGGGGCTCACCCTGCTCCCACCCAGGCACAAAGGATGCTGGGACGTGGCTGGGGTAACGGATTAGACCAGGTGCAAAGGATGCTGGGACGTGGCTGGGGTAACGGATTAGACCAGGCGCAAAGGATGCTGGGACGTGGCTGGGGTAACGGATTAGACCAGGCGCAAAGGAGGCTGGGACGTGGCTGGGGTAACGGATTAGACCAGGCGCAAAGGATGCTGGGACGTGGCTGGGGTAACGGATTAGACCAGGCGCAAAGGAGGCTGGGACGTGGCTGGGGTAACGGATTAGACCAGGCGCAAAGGAGGCTGGGACATGTGTGGGGTCACAGCTTTGCGGGCGCAAAGGAGCCTGGGCCGTGGGGGTTCACCCTGCTCCCACCCAGGCGTGAGGAGGGCGGGACGCAGAGGGGGGGTGAGACGAATCAGGGACGCCACGTTTAACAGCTGAGAAGCCGCTGAGCAGGAAGCAGCGTGCCTGGCCGGCCTCGAGCTGTGGAGCGGGCGCCTCACAGCTGAGCCCCAGAGGAGCAGCCTGGCTGACGGGACGGAGAGGGCTCGAGCACTCGTGGTCCCGCCCGGCGTGGCCCCTAGCGCAATGTTCTCCGGCACGCGAAACCGTCTCAGAAGCTATTATCGCCTGTCACTGCGGCAGGCACGGCGCCCTGAGCACTGAGTGCCTCGCCACAGCAGAGAACACAGCAGGGGTTCAAACCCGACCCCAGCCCGCAGCAGTGAGGACGCCCACGTGGCCCATCCTCCTCCGAGCGGTGATTGGACACCACGTGGTCCCACGTGGCCCATCCTCCTCCGAAGCGGTGATTGGACACCCACTTGGTCCTCCTTCCCTCCTCTGTGCGGTGATTGGACACCCACGTGGCCCATCCTCCTCTGAGCGGTGATTGGACACCACGTGGTCCTCCTTCCCTCCTCTGTGCGGTGATTGGACACCAGCGTGGTCCTCCTTCCCTCCAGGCTCCGCCCTCTGCTGTCCAGAGCAAACACAAAAGAACCGTGTGTGTAAGTTTGCCCTGAAGTGGAGTGACACCCTCGAAACCGAGATCAACTTTCTAGGCTAATCGGATGGTGTGGGCAGGGGCCACAGATGACTTCCTGGAGCCTCTCAAGACTTCACAAGCCTTTGATTTTCCGCAGTTCAGTTTTCTTCTATATTTCTGGCCCCTTGGTGCTCACTGGCTATGACTAGACCTTGGGGTCGTCCCCAGCTTAGACGTCTAGTCTCGGGCTTGCTCCACCATCAAGGCCCACACCACGGCGGCATGCTCTGCTGGGGAGCTCACCCTTGAGTGATCCCTGCTCTCCTCCTCCTTCCGCTGCCCCAACACTGGCAGTCTCTCGGATCACAGAGTATGGAGGAAGCCGGAACGGAGGCAAGAGGCCGCTTTGCATTCTCGGCCCTCCCCAACACTGACAGCGTGCAGTTGCCCTAGCAACTGCCCCCCCAGACTTCTTTGCAGCCACCTCCCTTCTGTACTATTGGAATGTTGGCTGCCTGCCCATGCTCTGAGGGCTCGGAGTCCAGCCCCCAGTCGGTGGGTGAGGGCAAGACACTTATTTAAGGACACACAGCAAGTTGACCTCACTTCGACTCTAGATCTCCTGATTCCAGCCCGAAGTGCTGGGAGCGTATGTGGAGGGTGTTGGGGTGGGAATGGGTGTCCAGTTTTCTACCCAAAGAGCATTCCACATCCATGCTCTCGGGCCCTTTGTGGAGAACCCTAAAGGTGCAATGAAGAATGGATCTATTGGACTTGGAAGTAGTGGGGCAAGCTAAATAGGCTGGGTAAGCTATCCTCTCCTCTCCGCAGTTCCTCTGTTGGGCAAATATTATATGCCTACCGTATGCCAGCTGCTGCCTAAGCACTGGGGATTCCACTGTGGTGAAATAAGAGAAATGCCTGCCTGGTGGAAAACGAATTGAGAGAGGGGGGGGGGGGTGAGGATGGGGGGGGAGGAGAGAAGAGAAAGAAGAAAGAAGAGAAAGAGAAGAGAGACCACTTGCTGCTTGTATTGGGAAGTTCTTTTCACACTCAGACCTTCTTGGAACTTTCTGGCTCCCCATCTATGCCCCCTCTAGGGCAGCTGGCATTAGGTTCCCTGACTCTGCGAAGGTGCCAGCTCACCAATGGTGTTTTGAGCCAGAAACCTGAGGCCACAGCTACAAAAGTTGGAGTATCCTAGGTGACCGCCAGGGAGGTGTCAGGAGCTGGTGCTCCCTGGGCCCAGGGGTCCAGCAGCCCTGTCTGTCCCCAGCATGCCTCGTGGGCTTCGAGCATCTGATTCAGACAGCCAGGGGAGGGGTCGCCATCACAGGCCAACACCACGACCGAACTGCAGTTTGTGGGGTCCGCAGCCAGTCCTCCACCTTCTGGTCAGAAAGACTGTCCAGGCCTTGAAGAACAGACAAGGGCAGCACCGCCTCCCTTTGATCCCCGGGATGGGACTTTTATTTAACTTTTTATTATAAACTTCTCTTGTTGCTTGTCTTCCCGCCCATCGATTTGCTCGAGCAGGTACCAGTAACATCTCCATATGTCCTGTCGCATGCTAGTGTAGCCCAAGGGCACCTGCTCACTCCAGGAACATAAAAGAGCCTCAAACCACTCATTCAGGTCATGGGAATGAGGTCTATAATTGTTACTGGTTTTTGGCATATCAAATACGCACACAGGTAGCTTGCCAGGCTCTGCATTATTATGGACAATTTTAAACATGTGTAATTGTCTAGGAGGAGGAGCTCCCAGGAGCTCTTTTGCAAGTTCAAGAATCTGCCCTACCTCCTGGCTACTAAGCTGTCTGCCCCACAAGACTTCAAAGTTGGGGTGCAGGTGTGGTGCCAGCATTCTAAGGGGAGAAATTGCTCAGGCTCCTCCATCCCAGTCAGGGAGAGGCCTTCAAAGTAGGGACCCCGGGCTAATGAAGACGGGTCTTGGGCAGGAAGTACCATGGGAAGACCCTGAAAGTACCATGGGTGAGCCAGGAAATACCATGGGTGAGCCGTGTCAGCAGGGAGCCGCACAAACGGGGGCCCTGGCTCAGCTGATGGGGGATGAGGAGCTAGGGCCCCTTTTCCTGCCTCGACTCCTCCCTCTCTTTGTTTTCTTTCCTTCCTCTTCTCCCCACCCAACTCTCAATAAAAACATAATTATGGGCTTTATAAAAAAAAAAAGAATTATGGTGACATGCTTTAATTATCTGCCGAGCAATGGCGGGCTGAATTACAGAGGCCGGGCCTCGGAGGTTACCTAAAAATAAAGCAAGAAGCCTCATTAGATGCTAATTGCCACTTTTGCCAACTGAAGTGAGATTTTGGCATCGGGTGCCATTTGGTGCCCGCTTGTCGGAGGGGATGTGCAGACTCCACGAGGCTGAGTGCCGGGACAAGCCCTGCAGGGCAGCAGGGACAGGGCTGTGATCCAGGTGCCCAGGGGAGCACCGTGTCTCTTCCTGGGTGAGAGCAGGCTGGAGGGCAGAGCAGGCCCTTCTCTCCGTGGGAAAGAGTCTAGAAGAAGCCCAGGATCTGGCCTCTGGCCCCACCGCAGCCCCTGGGAGCTCAGCCTGCGTCAGTGGTCCCGAATACCCTCCCACGCCTGGAGGCCGAGCGAGGCGGTGCCGGAGGCACTGGGCGTCACTCAGCTCAGCAGCCATTCTGCGTTCCCAGCCATACTGCACTCACTGGTGATCTGCTGTTACTCCCCCTGTGCCCTCACCAGCCACAGAGCCCTCACCAACTACTCTCTCACCAGTCACTCTCACTCTCTAGGACCAGAAAAGTCTGGCTGGAAGGAACCAAGGGACTTTTTTTTTTTTTTTTTTTTTTTGCTTTTTTGGGTCACACCCTGGCTCTGCACTCAGGAACTACTCTTGGCGGTGCTCAGGGGATACCAGGGATAGAACCTGGGTTGGCGCGCGCAAGGCAAACGCTCTCCCTGCTGTGCTATCACTCCAGCCCGTGTCCTATTGTTTGTGGGCTTTTTTTTGGGGCACACTTGGATGTGCTTAGAGCTCACTCCTGGCTCTGTGCTCAGGGACCACTCCTTGTGAGGCTCAGGGACCCTGTGCGGTGCCAGTGATCAAACCCTGGTCAGCTCCTGCAAGACAATCCCTGTTCTGTCTCTCTGGCCCTATGTTGTGCCCCTCGACTGAAGCAAGTTCCTGGTGCTCCTGGGGTCCCACCCCCATCTTGCTGACCACCTATTCAGAGTACGAGGGGCCTTACTTAGTGACCGGTCTTTGGTTGGTGTTTTGGTTTGTTTGGTTTCAGAGTTGCATGTAGCGGGCTCAGGCCTTACTCCTGGCTCTGCACTCAGGGATTACTCCTAGCTGGGATCCAGGGACCCTGTGTGGTGCTGAGATGGAACCTGGCCAGTGCAGGCAAGGCTAGCGCCCACCCGCTATGGCATCTCTCCGTGACTGTGCTGCGGCCCAGAACTGCCCCAGTGACCTTCCAACCCCGAGGCCCACACTCCATCCTTCTCTGCCCCAGTCCTCCTGTCTTATCAGCTCCTTTCTGCCACGGCTCCTAGGACTTGCACCTTGGTGACCAGGAGAGCCTGCAAAAGGGTCCGCAGGCCTCAGCCTGACCAGCAGGGACTGTGAGATTGAGGAGGACGCATTGCCAGATTTTGTCACAAGTTTCCAGTGATGAGGGCCCCATTTCAAGAATGGATCCTAAGCCAGAGAGATGACTCAAAGGGCAGAATGTCACCTCATATGCTTGAGGCCCCAAGTTCGACCCCCAGCCCCACATGGCCCCTGTGAGCACCTCTGGGTGGGTCCTGGTGACCCCCAGCACCTCTCTGAGCACCAAACTGTAAGAACCAAAAATCTCCAGGCCAAGTATGGCCAGACATGGCCCCCAGGACACCTGGGCACTACTTCAGAAAGAGAAAGATGTACTAAGAGGAGAAGGAGAAAGAGAAGAAGACAAAAGGAGAGGAAGAGGGAGGAGGAGGAGGAATAATGGGGGAACCGGAGGTGCTCAGTGCATCACTTACACACAAAAGGGGCTTCTCCTTCCACAAAGAAGAAATTCGAATGGCCAAAAGGCATATGAAAAAGTGCTCTTCATCTTTAATCATCAGGGAGATGCAAATCAAAACAACAATGAGGTACCATCTCACACCACACAGACTAGCACACATCCAAAACAGCAAGAGCAACCGGTGCTGGCGTGGATGTGGGGAAAAAAGGGACTCTCATCCACTGTTGGTAGGAGTGCCGATTGGTCCAGCCCTTTTGGAAAACAATATGGCATTCCTCCGAAAAACTAGATATTGAGATCCCATTTGATCCAGCAATAGCACTCCTGAGAATATACCGAGACCGAAAAACACATAGCAGAAACACTATCTGTACTTCTTTATTCATCTCTGTGCTATTCACTATAGCTAGAATCTGGAAACAACCTAAATGCCCAAGAACAGAGGACTGGCTAAAGAAACTGTGGTTCATCTACACTATGGAATACTATGCAGCTGTCAGAAAAGATAAAATTATGAAATTTACCTGCAAATGGATGGACATGGAGACTATCATGCTGAGTGAAATTAGTCAGAAGGAAAAGGACAGATATAGAATGACTGCATTCATTAATAGGATATAAATAGATACCAGTGTTTTACTAAATGTGGGGAATGGTAATGGCAGATTAAAACTCACCATCGAATATACACAGAGACTTAAGTGATAAACTCTAAATATCTGCAGGGCTAGCCACAATGTAAAAAGAAGAGGGAGAGAGATGCAGAGTCAGAGAGAGAGACAGAGAGAGAAAGAGAGGAAACTGGGGTACCTGCTATTGAGGCAGCCTGGGGTGGGCGGGAGGGGTGGGGGTACATTGGCGGTGGAAATGGGGTACTGGTGGAGGGATGGGTGCTGGTATACTGTATTACCGAGAACCAATTATGAACACCTTTGTAATTGTATGTCTCACGGTGGTATAATAAAAAAATTTTTAAAAAGGGGGGCTTCTCACCACTGAGTGTAACCCCCAAATTATAAAAATAAAAATCAGGGTCCACTGCACACAGAGCCCTCGAGGAACCTACCCTGCCCCTGCCCCCAGCCCCCAGCCCACACAGGACATAAAGCAGTCCCTGGAGGCAGGGCCGGCACCTGAAAGGTCTAGAAGTTTCAGTGGGGTGTGGGGTGTCAGCTCCTCCAGCCCCAGAAACCAGCCCTGTGTAAAGTGCGTGGCGGGGGCTGGTGGGGGGAGCAGAGACCACAGGGCCTGGGAGACCCCATCCCCCTGGCATGAGGAGTCTGGGGGAGCTTGCTCTGTCCCCAACCCTGACTGATGTCCAAGGTCACCCGCCCCAGTCCCACAAAGGGTGGTCTGAATGGGGATGGCGGTTGGCTCAGGAGGGGCCCCACACAGCAGGCCCTGCCACCCTCCCCCCCACACAGCAGGCCCCTGCCACCCTCGCCCCTCCCACGGGCCCCACCTTCTGGCAGCTGCGCTGACTTCCAAGTGTCTCGCCCCACCTAGTTCTAGAGGCCTTCACCATCCCCCTCCGTGCAAATCACACCCCACCTCAGCTTCCCATACACAGAGTGTTGGGGGCCCCGGTGGCGTGGGGGATTGACCCAGGCTTCCAGCATGCAAACTTCTTTTTATGCTTTTTGGGTCACACCCAGTGACACTCAATGGTTCCTTCTGGCTCTGCACTCAGGCATTACTCCCAAGTAATTCCATATGGGATGCCAGGGAATGAACCCAGGTCAGCCACATGCAAGGCCAATGCGCTCCCGCTGTGCTACTGCTCCAGCCGCAGGCAAACTCTTCACCCCACCACCCTGTCCGCCTGGGATTCCAGGCTGTCTGATGAGAGAGGCCTGTCCCTGCCCTCAGACTGGCAGCCTCCCGCCTCTCCCTGACCTGCCCCTTCTCAGCCCCACAGAGGTGGACCAGGACCCTCACAGCCTTCTCCTGAGTTCTGAGGGCCCAGAGAGGAAGCCCCCGTGAAGGAAGCTGACTGTCCCCTAGGACCTAGCAGAGGGCTCCAGCGCTATGGGCAAGGGCTGTCCTGGGGAAGCGCAGGGCTGAGCGCTGAGGGACACAGTGTCTGCAGAGATGACTGCTGACTGACCCACCCCACCCTGACACAGACACAGACCGCCCTGGAGGCTTCTGGGAAACCTAGTTTGCCCAACTCTGTGCTCAGCTGAATCTGAGGTTTCAGGGGCTGTCCTGAGATAAGTCCCTCAGGAGAGCCCCCGTGGCCCCCTCTTCCCCTCGGACAAGCATTGACTAGGCACATAGAATGCCCACACAGGTGACAGATCCTGAGCAGGACAGAGCCAAGACCAGCTGTACCCCAGAGGAGTCACCTGGGCACCATCGGGCTCCATACTCAGGGCACCTGCCTCCCACCAAGAACTCCAGGACCTGGCCAGGGCGCCCACGCCCACTCAGAGCAGAGGGGCAGGTGGGGTGCAGGGCTGGAGTGGGAGCCCCTGGTCATTGTCACTTGCTCTACAATGTGCAGATCCTGGCCCCACCTCCAGCATGCCAAGAAAGCCAGCTGCAGCAATCCCACACTCAGGGGTGTCCTGGAACCAGGAGCCAGGGGCTCCCCCGCAGACACAGCCTGCCTAGACGGACAGATGCTCAAGACAAAGGAGCACGCAAGCTGCGGCTGGTCCAGGGCACACAGTGATGTCGCCTCCACAGCAGACACCACCTTAGGGCCTACGGGCAGACAGGGGACGTTCGTGCTGACATCCAGGGAGCAGGTTTCTCAAGAGCAGTTGCCCGGCTGTGCAAAGAGAGGGTTGGGTTACAGACACAAGGTGTATGGGGGCACCGCAGGGCAGAGGTGAGCCA
The DNA here is from genome assembly GCA_021461705.1 of Cryptotis parvus. Lineage (NCBI taxonomy): Eukaryota > Metazoa > Chordata > Mammalia > Eulipotyphla > Soricidae > Cryptotis > Cryptotis parvus. Next base: position 73,162 of record JAJIBD010031475.1, read on the forward strand.
GGATAAAGGGCAGCAGAAATGGAAGCTTTCAGATCTGATTCTGGAACCCTCCACAGTCCCAGCCCCTCCCTGCCCGAGGCCTCTCCACACCCCATTCCAAGCCAGCCCAGTGGGGCGGCGCCCACCACCCCCCAGGCCCTAGGTCTCCATCCTGCTGAGCCCAGACCCTCCCACAGTCTGTTGAGCCTGGGGTCCCTGCAGGGCCGCAGCGGATGTGGAGCCGGGTGCAAAACCATTTTTATTAGAAATGTTCTTGGTATAAAAACAATCATGCGCTACACATTGTCATCAAGAACCGTCACCAAACACCCAGGCACTGAACTCCGAGTCGTCGGCAGGAGGGAGGGGCAGGCTGGCAGGCGGGCGGGCAGGCAGGGCTGCGGCCGCGGGGACACACACAGACCACCAGGAGAACGCGGCACCGCAACACATTGGAGATTGTTTGTTTGAGCTTTTTTTGTGCGGTTTTGAATTTTTTTTTCTTATTTTTTTCTTTTTTTTCCTCTTTTGCAACATGGAAGTAAGGTTCAGTGAATGAGCAGAGACTGGCAGAGGGGAGAGCCCAGGCCAGTTCCCAGGAGGGCAAGGATTGGGCAGAAGACAGCAAAGAAAAATGCACCAGAGGTGGGACCCAGAGGGGCCCCAGGAGGAACCAGAGGGACAGAGACAAAGGAATGAGGATCCAAAGAACAAAGACAAAAGCAAGACAGGGATGGAAACAGAGTGACGAGCAGCCAGGGGACAGGCGGGGACAGAGGGACGGTGAGAGGAAGGCAGCCTGGGCTCCCAGAGTCAGCCCCCTGTGCTTTGGGGCTGGAAGGGCAGGGGTCCAAGATGCAGGCTCTCGGACCGAGGCAGCCTGGCCCTTCCTCCTCCTCCTCCTCCCCCCAGCAGGGGCCTCCCAGGCTCTGCGGTCCTCAGCACCAAGCCAACGGCAGGCGCCCAGGCAGCAGGTCATCAGCTGGGTCCTAGAAGTTCCCCCAGTCCGATGCACCATCCAGGCTCCGCCTCTTCTGGCTAGATTGCATGGTTGGTGTAGGTGACGCAGGTCTGTTTGGTGACCAGTGCTGGAAAGAGAGAGAGCGAGTAGCGGGACCCGGATCAGGAAGTCCTGTCACTAAACCAGGTTCACAGCCCCCAAACATGCACCGCCACCCTGTCCCTCCAGCTGCCCCCACCACCGCCTGCACAGCCCACCCCACCCCCCTCCCCCGCTGTGCCGGGACACTCCCAGGCTGCTGCTCCGTAGAGCCGGCCCCACCTCAGGAAGGTTCCTGTCCCCTCCAGACCCCGCTACAGCCTCATGGATTGTACTGGGGAGCCCTGGGATGCCCTGAATGTGCCCCCCAGAGGAAGCTTTCCTGTGTCTGGAGTGTGCATGTGCCCAGCTGGGCAAGCCCAAGGGCGGGTGTGGGCAGGCAGGGCAGCATGTGGTCAGAGGAGGTCAATCCTAGAGTTGCGACTGAAGAAGGGCCTGGAAGCAGAGGTAGGGACTGCCCCAGTCCTCGCCAGGGGGCGAGTATCACAGCCCGGGTTTGTTTCTGGGTATCCCCACCCCGCCCACACCTCCCAAATCTGTACCCACCACGCTGGCCATCACTCAGCCTCCACCGGGTCACCCACGCTGCTGCATGACGAGCTCCGCACTTACCACTGCTCCCCACTGCTGCCTGCTGGGGTCAGATCTCAGTCCCCTACTGAGGCAGGAAAGTGCCACTATCCCACTCTCCCGCATGAAGAGTGAGGGGCTGGCGAAGGTGGGAGGCTGCAGGCCAGCCTGGGCTCTGCCAAGTGCTGTGCAGGTGACCCCAGGCTACAGTTCAGTGGAGAGCAGAGGTCAAGATCCAGGGGAGGGAGCAGAGGCCGGGTGGTCCAAGGGGCGAGCCTCACAACTTCCCTCCCCCAGTCCTCTATTTCCCTGGCCTCGTGACTGTTGAGGAAGGACTACATTTCCCAGAGTCCCTTGCTACTAAGAGTGGCGCCATGGGGGCCGGAGCGATAGCCCAGCGGGTAGGGCGCCTGCCTGCACGGCCGGCTTATGCCGCCCGGGTTTGATCCCCGGCATCCCATATGGTCCCCCGAGCACAGCCAGGAGTAATTCCTGAGCGCAGAGCCAGGAAGTAACCCCTGAGCGTCGCCGGGTGTGACCCAAAAAGCAAAAAAAAAAAAAAAGAGTGGCGCCATGGGACAATATTCCCTAAGGACTATGGAAGGACCTGTGCCCTGATAAAGCAGCCTGTGTCGTTTGATTCAAACAGTCGGTTGGCCCTCTTCTGCCTCTCTTTGCCCCTCTGTGGCAGGCCAGGCCTGGAGGTGACCAGCTGCAAGGAGTTAATGCCGCAACAAGAGGGGAGCAAGCAGGCAGGCCTCACGCAAGCAGACTGGCTGGTCTGCCGTGTCCAGCACTGGGGTTCGCAGTGTGGGAGGGGATCAGTGAGTGCAGAGACGGACAGCGGGAGCTTGGAGCTACTCTGAGCCATAGAAAAATCTGTCCCACGGCCGGAGTTGGCACCTTAGCGGGTAACTGAGTTCCCTGTCAGCAGAAACACTCAGTGGCAGATGAATAGCCCCCAGGCTGGGCAGTGGTGGGAAAATGGAACGTTTTAGGTGGCCCCAGCCACGGGCAGTGGGAAGATCGCCCCAGACATCCAAGAGGACAGTAACACAGTGGCACCTTGTCACGTACAAAGAATCCTCACTTCCTTTCCGCTTTGGGGAGGGGGCAGTTGCTGGAACATTCAGTGGTGCTAAGGGTTTACTCCAGCCTGATGCCTCAGGCAGTACTTGGGGCGTCATGAGGTGCTGGGGGGGCCGGGCCTGGGTCCTCCTGCCCGAGAAGCCTGGGCCCCAGCTGAGGCTTTCTTGGCCTCTGCGTTTAGTTGCTGACAGCTTACAGATTTGGCAACTCAGTTTGTTCGTTTCTCCCTGGGTGAGAGTGCCCAGCCCTGTCCTCACTGACCCACATCCCCCACCCCCACAGGAGCTGGACGACTGGAAGGGAAGACTTGGGCCAAGCCCACCTGGGAAGACGCTGGGTGGAGGAAAGCACCCAGAAACAGGTGCGGGGGGGTCAGATCGATACTACAGAGGGAGGGTAGTTGAGTTCAATCTCCACATCCCATAGGGTCCCTGACGCCCCACCCGGAGTAATTCCTGAGGGCAGAGCCAGAAGTAACCCCTGAGCACTGGGTGTGGCCCCAAAATAAACAACAAAAAGGGTGCTGTAGAGGCGCCCACAGTGGTCCCTCTCCCCCACGCCCTGCCAAGGAGCAGGTGCCTTCAGTCTAGGCTCCCCCACCCGGACAGGGGTCGCCAACACTCCCTCCGCCCCTCTCCCCCACCATCAGAAAGTGGGCCACGCTGCAGGTCACAGCTGGCTGGCATCGGCTCCCCGGAGCTCTGTCTGTCACCCAGGGAGAAGAACAAACTGAGTTGCCAAATCTGTAAGCTGTCAGCAACTAAACGCAGAGGTCAAGAAAGCCTCAGCGGCAGCCACACCAACTCTCCACTGGCCGCAGGAACATGAACCTGGGGCTGGGCCCCCTCACTGCACCTGGCACCAACAAATTCCACCTCCTGGAACCTCAACGCCCTCATCTGCAAAAAGGGGGTGATCATAACCCCAGACTGACTCCATCCACGCAGTGGAAGAAAATGCTCTTGAAAGGGTGGACAGCTGGGGGTACTGGGGCAGCCTCCACCAGCCTGCCAGGAGTCAGGTGGGCAGCGGCCCCCATGCTGACACAGGCCCTGGCCTCCGTCTCTGCCGCCTCTGATCAATTAGCCACCACAGCTGGCAGATGACAATCCCCACTTGTCGCCCCCGTGGCTCGGTGCCCAATCTGCCTGCAATCAGGACCCTGAATTAGTCCTCCTGTTGTTTGTTTAAAGATACGTGGCCTGCCGGTGACAGTGAAAAATGCCCCTGCTCTGAGGACTGACGCCTTCCCGCTCCATCCATGACACCCCCTGTGTCTGGCTGGCCCCTGAATTAATCACCTGACTCCCACCCGCAACCTGTGGCCTCTGCTGTCACCAAGCTGAGAGACAGCAGGGACTGGAGGAACGCGGCAGAGGTGGGGGAGCTCTCCCTGGCTGCATTCTGTACTCCTCCTCTTCTGGAGGGAGGGGCACAGCAGGGGGCGTGGGGGGCGGGAGGGGACTTGGGGACTGTCAGAACAGAGGCAACAGCAGCAAAGCAATCAGGTGCCTGTGGAGGCCTCCCAGGTCCCCCTCTGGTCACTGGCAACCGCCATATGTAAGGTCTCAGGGGTGCTTAGTGTGATTAAAGGGGGTTCTGGGCATGGGAGAGCAAGCACGGAGTGTGGGTGGTGAGCAGGGACACTTGCTCCAGACAGAGGGTCTGGTACTGAGCTGAGGGCTCTGCCCACTGGGTGGGCACCAAAGGCCTGAGGGAGGGATGCTCGAGACAAGAGTGGGTGTCGCCCGGGCACCAGAGAAGGAACCAGAGGGAGGGGCCACATCGCCTCCAGACAGAGGCCCCAGGAAGTGAGGACCAAGGGAAAGGCACTGGGTGAGGCCAGTCAGCGACTACCTTGCTGCGTGACCTCAGGAGAGTTACTGACCCTCTCTCTAGGCCTCAGCGGGGAATGACCCTCCAGCTACCCGACCTCACAGGGTTACTGTGTGAGCACGTCATCAGGAGAGGACCCTGGGCGATAAAAGTCCTGTGGGGCTGTGGGAGGGGCTGGCTTGCCCCAGGAGACCTCCCTGACTGCTGAGAAGGGTGGGGACGGTGCCTCGCCAGAGTCCCAAGATGGGGAGCCTGGGAGAGGTGCCCCCAACTGCTGCAGCCTCCCTGCTGGCACCTGCCGGTGGTCCCCAAGACCCTCCTGCAGACATCACCTCTGTCCCTCACTACCAGAGGAGGGAGCACCGACAGCCGGGGCACAGCCCCTCCCCGACAGGGAGACCCCCAAACCCTCTGAGGAAGCCTTACAGGGGTCCAGGGAAGAGCCCAGCCCACCATGGAGGAGGGTCAGCACAGCAGGCCCCTGAGTGTACCCTCCTGGTAGAGCTGGGAACGAGGCACAAGGCTGTGGGCATCTCGGCGGAGGGCAGGTCCCACCTGCCAGCCCCACTGTGGCCCAGGCGAGTGAGAGCCCCCCACACTGCATGGAGACTCGTGTCAGGGCTCAGCAACCCCAGAGCCCTGCCGCCCCTCAGGTGGCTCAGAGAGGGGCAGCGGGAGGGGCGGTGCGGACTGCCCCCTGCAAGGCTGGCAGCCCCTCTGGGACCCACCTGCCTTCCCCTCCCACCTCCTAGAGGCCCCGGTCATCTCGGGGAGTGCGGTGGGCGGGACGTACTGCACAGAGCTAGGGTGCCCGTGGGTGCCCCCTGACTTCCGGTGGGACGAAAGGGCAGGGCCAGTGAGGGCGGGTCTCCCGAGAGGCGGGGAGAGGGCCGGGCCTGGGCTCCAGGCGCTGGCGGGTCGGACCGGCTTCTCCGTCCGGAAGCCCGAGACAGCGCGTGGCGGGTCACACGCTCACCTGGGGCCTCGAGGCTCTCGCAGAGTCCGACTTGGCCTCCCCGTTGGGCCGGAAGCTGCCTTTCTGCGTGAACTTGTTGGACATGGTGGCGGCGGTGACGACGGCTTTGAGGCTGCGCTTGCGCTTGGGCACGTTCTGCCCGGTGGAAGAGGATGATGTAGACCTTGGGCATGTAGAGCATCCCCAGGGACACCGAGGCGCTCAGACTCACCGAGACCGTCAGCGTCGTGGTCTGGATGTACAGCTGGGGGCGGGCCGGGGGGGGCGTCAGGGTGGGCTCCCCAGGCCTTGCAGATCCCCCACCCCGCCATGGCAACGCGCAGACAGACCTGGGGACCCCACCCTGTGTCCTGAGGACTTGGGACTCCTAACTGGGGCACTGGGTCCCTTAGTGCAAGCCCGGGCTTCACAGCCTGTCTGCAGCAGAAGGGGAGAGCCTGGGGAAGGGCCTGTGCGGTGGCGGTGCCCGGCCTGTGAGGTGGCGGTGCCCGGGCCTGTGAGGTGGGCGGTGCCCGGCCTGTAGAGGTGGCGGTGCCCGGCCTGTGAGGGTGGCGGTGCCCGGGCCTGTGAGGTGGGCGGGTGCCCGGCCTGTGAGGTGGGCGGTGCCGGGGCCTGTGAGGTGGCGGTGCCCGGCCTGTGAGGTGGGCGGTGCCCGGCCTGTGAGGTGGGCGGTGCCCGCCTGTGAGGTGGCGGTGCCGGGCCTGTGAGGTGGCGGTGCCCGGGCCTGTGAGGTGGGCGGTGCCCGGCCTGTGAGGTGGGGCGGTGCCCGGCCTGTGAGGTGGCGGTGCCCGGCCTGTGAGGTGGGCGGTGCCGGGCCTGTGAGGTGGCGGTGCCGGGCCTGTGCGGTGGCGGTGCCCGGCCTGTGAGGTGGGCGGTGCCCGGCCTGTGAGGTGGGCGGTGCCGGGCCTGTGAGGTGGGCGGTGCCCGGGCCTGTGAGGTGGCGGTGCCGGGCCTGTGAGGTGGGCGGTGCCGGGCCTGTGCGGTGGCGGTGCCCGGCCTGTGCGGTGGGCGGTGCCGGGCCTGTGAGGTGGGCGGTGCCGGGCCTGTGAGGTGGGCGGTGCCGGGCCTGTGAGGTGGGGGTGCCCGGCCTGTGAGGTGGAGGTGCCCGGGCCTGTGAGGTGGGCGGTGCCCGGGCCTGTGAGGTGGGCGGTGCTGGGCCTGTGAGGTGGGCGGTGCTGGGCCTGTGAGGTGGCGGTGCCGGGCCTAGAGGTGGGCGGTGCCCGGGCCTGTGAGGTGGGCGGTGCTGGGCCTGTGAGGTGGGCGGTGCTGGGCCTGTGAGGTGGGCGGTGCGGGCCTGTGAGGTGGGCGGTGCGGGCCTGTGAGGTGGCGGTGCCGGGCCTGTGCGGGGGGCGGTGCCGGCCTGTGCGGTGGCGGTGCCCGGGCCTGTGAGGTGGGCGGTGCTGGGCCTGTGAGGTGGGCGGTGCTGGGCCTGTGCGGTGGCGGTGCCGGGCCTGTGAGGTGGGCGGTGCCCGGCCTGTGAGGTGGGCAGTGCTGGGCCTGTGAGGTGGGCGGTGCCCAGGCCTGTGAGGTGGCGGTGCCCGGGCCTGTGAGGTGGGGTGCCGGGCCTGTGAGGTGGCGGTGCCGGGCCTGTGAGGTGGGCGGTGCCGGGCCTGTGAGGTGGGCGGTGCCGGGCCTGTGAGGTGGGCGGTGCCGGGCCTGTGAGGTGGGCGGTGCCGGGCCTGTGAGGTGGGCGGTGCCCGGGCCTCAAGTGAAGAGGGTGGGACGAGTAGGGCCCCTCGCATGGGGACAGCACGGTGTGTCCCATGGGTAGAAGAGTGTCTGGTACGCCTTGCACACCATTTTCCACGCTCCTGTGCTAGTTGGGGGCCGCACCCCAGGGAACATGGGCCCCCACGCCTGTGAGGAACACGCAGAGCCTTGGGATCTGCCTGGGCCCTTCAGTGCCACGTGCACAGAGCAGGGGGTAGCCCAGGAGCCACAGCACAGTCCCTCCCGGCTCTGCAGTCAGAGCTCGTTTCATGCTCCCGCGCCAGCACTAACAGTGACAGATGTTTAGCTAAATGAGAGGCCATTAATCTGGGTGCTGGCTGGTCCGTTCATCAATGGCGGGGTTTCCCAGGCAGCCTCTGACAACTGCCTCTGCCCGGCGTGGGACCCCTGCTGGCCTCTCCCTCCCCTGCTGCCCCCTCTGGCTGCCTTGCCAGCATGGAGCCCCAGATCTTTGAGAAAGACAGGACCTCTGTTCCCTAGGTTAGCTCTTTCTTCCGGGGCCTAGCTGGAGTGCCCCTCCTCCGGAAAGCCTTCCTGGATCCCCAGCTCTATCCAGTCCCCCAGGTCTCCATCCACCCCAGTCCAGCAGAGCTGTTTCTGGGTAGCTCTGGACAAGCTTTGTCATCGGGTGGTCCTGAGGGAAAGGTTTCCCCATTCACCCTCTTACACCTCCCCAGAAGGCCCCAGAACTGACTCTGAACACCCCGCAGCCCCCGGGCTGCCAGCTTGGTGGGAGGGTGTGACAGCAGAGAGCCTGTGGGCTGGAGAAGCCGCGTTGCTCTCTGGGCCTGTGTCCTCATCGTGCAATGGGATGGATAGAGGGAAACCCCCAGGCCCCAGGCAAGGTGCTTTCAGGGGGTTCCTCGCCGCCACAACTCAGGAAAACGCTCACGGGCTACCCTTGATGCTTGGCCCCAGGGGCCCAGGGTCGGACGGAGCCCCTCTTACATGAAGCCTGCAGGGGAGCATGCTGGAGAGAGGCGGGAAACGAGTTGTCAGCTGGGTCCCAGCGCTTGTGCCCTCCTTACACTGGGGGCTTGTTTAGGTCAGCTCAGTGATGTACGGAGGGCCCTCCGCCCCTGCTTTAGCACAGCAGGCATAGGGTCCGGTGGGGTCCATGCATGCCATGCTGGGACCCAGCTCTGTGTGTGCCCCTTGCTTGCTGGCACTCATCTGTGCCAGCTCCCGTGGGATGGAGCTGTCTGTGCCGCTTGGGTGAGTAGGGGATGGATTTCCCTGTGTTAACCTGGATTTCTGGAGCTTACCACTGCTGTGGGTGGCTTTACCCCGAACTGTGGGGGCCGTCCTCACACCACGCCCGGGGGCAGCTCAGCCAGGCTGAGGGGCAGGAGGCCACAGATGGCCCCTCTCTGGACAGAGCAGGCCTGCTGTGGACACAGCCTTGTTGGGGATAGGCATGAGGTTCAGACGCCCTCCTGCCCTGACCCTCTTGGGAAGCCAGCCCCCGCCATCAGCTCTGCAGGCCGGGCTGAAGCAAACCCGTCGGTCCTGCTTCCCACACGAGAATGAGGGCTCCCTGAGCACTTTGCAGGGGACCCTAGAGGCGGGGCACCAGCCTGTGCACAGACACAGGCACAAGGTGCAGTCGGCCAAGTGGCCCGGGGCCCCTCCACCTGCAGACGGGGGTGGTCTGCCCTGTGCTCTGCAGAAGTGGAGCCGCCCGCCCCATCCTTCTCCCGGCCTGAATGAGTCCCACAAGCCTGGACGTCAGCACAGGCCCTGCGGGAGGTTGGAGCAGGCTGAGCTGCTCAGAGAAGCCACATTCCTCTAGAACCCCAGCCCCTGGCTCACCCCCACAGCCTGGACTCGTCTGCCCCCACATCCCCACTCCCTGCTGCCTAGGCCTGGCCACCCTCCCTGGACTGCACCCCACTGCTCCGAGGAAGGCAGGTTCCCTGGGAGAAGACAGAGGCCATCCCAGTGGGGACAAGGGCACTGCCAGGAGCGGATAAGGAACTTCCTGGTCTGCACTGGCCTGTGTCAAGGAGCGGGGGAGACAGAGAAACAGGCCAGCACCTCCTGCTCTGTGCTTGTGCCCGGCTGACCCAGGGCACCCCGAGGCCCTGCATCCTATCCAAAACAGACAAAAGGGCTCCCTCCCTGCGGGCCTCTGTGGCCTCCTGCCCCTCAGCCTGGCTGAGCTGCCACCGGGCGTGGTGTGAGGACGGCCCCACAGTTCGGGGGTAAAGCCACCCACAGCAGTGGTAAGCTCCAGAAATCCAGGTTAACACAGGGAAATCCATCCCCTACTCACCCAAGCGGCACAGACAGCTCCATCCCACGGGAGCTGCACAGATGAGTGCCAGCAAGCAAGGGCACACACAGCTGTGCTCACACATGCCCCTCAATGCCACAGCACGGACCTGACAGAAACACGTGCCTGGCACACACAGGCAATGCCCAGATGCATCCAACCGCTCACACACCAGCACAGACACAACACACAATGCACACCTCATACCAGCCACACTCGCGTACTCCCCATCAGCCAGTAGCCACAGCCCGACCCCCCACGCACACCACACACCCACTCACATTCAGTCTGCACATGAGCACACACAGGCATGCAGATGTTTGCACACTGCCAGTCAGCCACCGAGCAGACGTGTGCACATAAACACAAACACACACTCACATGTTTTCACACTGGCACACACAGACTCACAGTGGCACAGATGCTTATACCCAAATACACACACACGGTAGTACACACTCACAGTGAAGCACTCTCACACCTGCATACTCTGAGACACAGTGGCACACACCCCCACACACAGAATACATGCTCACACCCGCTGGCACACATACACACAGAGCCACACGCTCATAACTGCACACACATCACAGTGGCACTCACACACAAAGCCACACTCATATTAACTCACACCATTGAACACACAATGACACACTCATACCCACTCTCACACACAGTGACAAACACCTCCATACAGTGACACATACTGCACACACAGTGACACACCTACTTGCACACAATGAACTCATACCTTCTCGCACAGTGACACTCACACACCCCTACAGTGACATTTGCATACGCACACCCACTCACACAGTGACACATCCATTCACACACACTCAGTGACACACCCACTGGGCACACACACATAGTGACACTCACACCCACTTGTGCCCGTACATACACATAGTAACACTCAGATCCACTCTCGTACACACACATAGTGACACTCACACCCACTCGTGCCTGTACACACACACATAGTGACACTCACACCCACTCGTGCCCGTACACACACATAGTGACACTCACACCCACTCGTGCCCGTAAACACAGTGACACTCACACCCACTTGTGCCCTTACACACACAGTGACACTCACACCCACTTGTGCCCATACACACACACAGTGACACTCACACCCACTGTGCCCGTGCACACACAGGGACACTCACACCCACTCGTGCCCTTACACACACATAGTGACACTCACACCCACTTGTGCCCTTACACACATAGTGACGTCAACTCCACACCCACTCGTGCCCTTACAGTGACACACCCACTCGTGCCCGTACACACAGTGACACTCCACACACATAGTGACACCATCCCCCATGCAGCGTGAACCAGCAGCTCTCCGGGCTGCGTCCTGGACCCCTCACGCAGCAGCCAGAGCTGGGTGTGTCTGAGGTAGGTGTGAGGCGCTCTCCATGGCCCTCAGCGGTCCCCCAGGAGAGTCCTGAGCCGTGACACTGACAGGGTGCCCCCAAAATAAAAATCAAGTCGGAAAAGGACAGGTGTCCCATGTGCAGAGCCGGGCCCTGGGACTCACAGTGCCGAGAGGCTATGCACCCTGGGGTCCTGGCGGCCTCAGCGTGACAGGAGCACCCAAAGGGGAACCCAGAGATGTGGGGCGGAAAGAGGCTGCAGGGCGCCTGCTGGGGCGGGGGAGAAGAGACATAGAGGGGCCACAGGAGAGGCCTAGAGCAAGGGCCCTAGGTAACCTGGGGTCACTCGCAGGCTTTCCGGAGGGAGGACAGCTGCCCATGGAGATAGGCCCTGTCAGCAACAGCCCGCAGGCCTCCCACAGGCCTGGGCACACTTAGGACCTGGTTCATAGAGCAGGATGGCCTGGTGGCTCCAAGAGCCCCATGTGCAGGGGTCTGATGGAGCGGGCCCATGTGCAGGGGTCTGATGGAGCGGGCCCGTGTGCAGGGGTCTGATGGAGCAGGCTCCATGTGCAGGGGTCTGATGGAGCGGGCCCTGTGTGCAGGGTCTGATGGAGCGGGCCCATGTGCAGGGGTCTGATGGAGCAGGCTCCATGTGCAGGGTCTGATGGAGCGGGCCCGTGTGCAGGGTCTGATGGAGCGGCCCATGTGCAGGGGTCTGATGGAGCGGACCCGTGTGCAGGGGGTCTGATGGAGCGGCTCCATGTGCAGGGGTCTGATGGAGCGGGCCCCATGTGCAGGGGTCTGATGGAGCGGGCCCCGTGTGCAGGGTCTGATGGAGCGGGCCCATGTGCAGGGTCTGATGGAGCGGACCCGTGTGCAAGGGTCTGATGGAGCGGGCCCGTGTGCAGGGTCTGATGGAGGCGGGCCCATGTGCAGGGTCTGATGGAGCGGACCCGTGTGCAGGGGTCTGATGGAGCGGCCCCGTGTGCAGGGGTCTGATGGAAGCGGCCCGTGTGCAGGGGTCTGATGGAAGCGGGCCCATGAGCAGGGGGTCTGATGGAGCGGGCCCCGTGTGCAGGGGGTCTGATGGAGCGGCTCCATGTGCAGGGGTCTGATGGAGCGGGCCCGTGTGCAGGGGTCTGATGGAGCGGGCCCATGTGCAGGGGGTCTGATGGAGCGGCTCCATGTGCAGGGGTCTGAAGGAGTGGGCTCCATGTGCAGGGGTCTGATGGAGGCGGGCCCCGTGTGCAGGGGTCTGATGGAGCAGGCTCCATGTGCAGGGTCTGATGGAGCGGGCCCATGTGCAGGGTCTGATGGAGCCGTCTCCATGTGCAGGGGTCTGATGGAGCGGCCCGTGTGCAAGGGTCTGATGGAGCGGCCCCGTGTGCAGGGGTCTGATGGGAGCGGCTCCATGTGCAGGGGTCTGATGGAGGCGGGCCCGTGTGCAGGGGTCTGATGGAGCGGGCTCCATGTGCAGGGTCTGATGGAGGCCGGGCTCCATGTGCAGGGTCTGATGGAGCGGGCCCATGTACAGGGGGTCTGATGGAGCGGCTCCATGTGCAGGGGTCTGATGGCCGGGCCCTGTGTGCAGGGTCTGATGGAGCGGGCCCATGTGCAGGGGGTCTGATGGAGCAGGCTCCATGTGCAGGGTCTGATGGAGCGGGCCCGTGTGCAGGAGTCTGATGGAGCGGGCCCATGTGCAGGGGTCTGATGGAGCGGACCCGTGTGCAGGGGTCTGATGGAGCGGCTCCATGTGCAGGGGTCTGATGGAGCGGGCCCCATGTGCAGGGGTCTGATGGAGCGGGCCCCGTGTGCAGGGTCTGATGGAGCGGGCCCATGTGCAGGGTCTGATGGAGCGGACCCCGTGTGCAAGGGTCTGATGGAGCGGCCCCGTGTGCAGGGTCTGATGGAGCGGGCCCATGTGCAGGGTCTGATGGAGCGGACCCGTGTGCAGGGGTCTGATGGAGGCGGGCCCCGTGTGCAGGGTCTGATGGAGCGGGCCCGCGTGTGCAGGGTCTGATGGAGGCGGCCCATGAGCAGGGGTCTGATGGAGCGGGCCCGTGTGCAGGGGTTCTGATGGAGCGGGCTCCATGTGCAGGGTCTGATGGAGCGGGCCCGTGTGCAGGGTCTGATGGAGCGGGCCCATGTGCAGGGGTCTGATGGAGCGGCTCCATGTGCAGGGTCTGAAGGAGTGGGCTCCATGTGCAGGGGTCTGATGGAGCGGGCCCGTGTGCAGGGTCTGATGGAGCAGGCTCCATGTGCAGGGGTCTGATGGAGGCGGGCCATGTGCAGGGGTCTGATGGAGCGTCTCCATGTGCAGGGGTCTGATGGAGCGGGCCCGTGTGCAAGGGTCTGATGGAGCGGGCCCCGTGTGCAGGGGTCTGATGGAGCGGCTCCATGTGCAGGGGTCTGATGGAGCGGGCCCGTGTGCAGGGGTCTGATGGAGCGGGCTCCATGTGCAGGGTCTGATGGAGCGGGCTCCATGTGCAGGGGTCTGATGGAGCGGGCCCATGTACAGGGGTCTGATGGAGCGGCTCCATGTGCAGGGGTCTGATGGAGCGGGCCCGTGTGCAGGGGTCTGATGGAGCGGGCTCCATGTGCAGGGGTCTGATGGAGCGGGCCCGTGTGCAGGGTCTGATGGAGCGGGCCCATGTGCAGGGGTCTGATGGAGCGGGCCCCGTGTGCAGGGGTCTGAAGGGAGTGGGCTCCATGTGCAGGGGTCTGATGGAGCGGCTCCATGTGCAGGGGTCTGATGGAGCGGGCCCCGTGTGCAGGGGTCTGATGGAGCGGGTTCCATGTGCAGGGGTCTGATGGAGCGGGCCCGTGTGCAGGGTCTGATGGAGCAGGCTCCATGTGCAGGGGTCTGATGGAGCGGGCCCTGTGTGCAGGGTCTGATGGAGCGGGCCCATGTGCAGGGTCTGATGGAGCGGGCCCCGTGTGCAGGGGTCTGATGGAGCGGGCCCATGTGCAGGGTCTGATGGAGCGGACCCCGTGTGCAGGGGTCTGATGGAGCGGCTCCATGTGCAGGGGTCTGATGGAGCAGGCTCCATGTGCAAGGGGTCTGATGGAGCGGGCCCCATGTGCAGGGTCTGATGGAGCGGGCCCCGTGTGCAGGGGTCTGATGGAGCGGGCCCATGTGCAGGGTCTGATGGAGCGGACCCCGTGTGCAAGGGTCTGATGGAGCGGGCCCCGAGTGCAGGGTCTGATGGAGCGGGCCCATGTGCAGGGTCTGATGGAGCGGACCCGTGTGCAGGGGCCTGATGGAGCGGGCCCGTGTGCAGGGGTCTGATGGAGCGGGCCCCGTGTGCAGGGTCTGATGGAGCGGGCCCATGAGCAGGGGTCTGATGGAGCGGGCCCCGTGTGCAGGGGTCTGATGGAGCGGGGCTCCATGTGCAGGGGTCTGATGGAGCGGGCCCATGTGCAGGGGTCTGATGGAGCGTCTCCATGTGCAGGGGTCTGATGGAGCGGGCCCCATGTGCAAGGGTCTGATGGAGCGGGCTCCATGTGCAGGGGTCTGATGGAGCGGGCCCATGTGCAGGGGTCTGATGGAGCGGCTCCATGTGCAGGGGTCTGATGGAGCGGCCCCGCGGTGCAGGGTCTGATGGAGCGGGCTCCATGTGCAGGGGTCTGATGGAGCGGGCCCGTGTGCAGGGTCTGATGGAGGCGGGCCCATGTGCAGGGGTCTGATGGAGCGGGCCCGTGTGCAGGGGTCTGATGGAGCGGGCCCGTGTGCAGGGGTCTGAAGGATGGGCTCCATGTGCAGGGGTCTGATGGAGCGGCTCCATGTGCAGTGGTCTGATGGAGCGGGCCCGTGTGCAGGGGGTCTGATGGAGCGGGTTCCATGTGCAGGGTCTGATGGAGGCGGGCCCCGTGTGCAGGGGTCTGATGGAGCAGGCTCCATGTGCAGGGGTCTGATGGAGGCGGGCTCCATGTGCAGGGGTCTGATGGAGCGGGCCCGTGTGCAGGGTCTGATGGAGCGGGCCCATGTGCAGGGGTCTGATGGAGCGGGCCCACGTGCAGGGATCTGATGGAGTGGGCCCGTGTGCAGGGGTCTGATGGGCGGGCCCGTGTTCAGGGGTCTGATGGAGTGGGCCCCGTGTGCAGGGGTCTGATGGAGCGGGCCCATGTGCAGGGTCTGATGGAGCGGGCCCATGTGCAGGGATCTGATGGAGCGGGCCCCGTGTGCAGGGGTCTGATGGAGCGGGGCCCCGTGTCCAGGGGGTCTGATGGAGCGGGCCCCATGTGCAGGGGTCTGATGGAGCGGGCCCATGTGCAGGGGTCTGATGGAGCGGGCCCATGTGCAGGGTCTGATGGCATGGGCCCTGTGTGCAGGTGGTCTGATGGCATGGCCCTGTGTGCAGGCGGTCTGATGGCATGGCCCTGTGTGCAGGCGGTCTGATGGTGTGGACCCGTGTGCAGGTGGTCTGATGGCGTGGGTACAGTGAGCAGGGGGTTTGATGGTGTGGGCCCGT
The DNA here is from genome assembly GCA_021461705.1 of Cryptotis parvus. NCBI lineage: Eukaryota > Metazoa > Chordata > Mammalia > Eulipotyphla > Soricidae > Cryptotis > Cryptotis parvus. The sequence goes on from JAJIBD010031475.1 coordinate 88,544, forward strand.
GTGCAGGTGGTCTGATGGCGTGGGTACCGTGAGCAGGGGGTTTGATGGTGTGGGCCCGTGTGCAGGTGGTCTGATGGCGTGGGTACCGTGAGCAGGGGTTTGATGGTGTGGGCCCGTGTGCAGGTGGTCTGATGGCATGGGCCCGTGTGCAGGTGGTCTGATGGCATGAGCCCGTGTGCAGGTGGTCTGATGGCGTGGGGTCCGCTTCCTCCACCCCTCAGCCATCTGCCACCCGGGACTTCTACTCCACCATCTCCCAGTAGGAACAGCCTTGTCACACACCTACAGGGTCCTGGCCCAAGGCACCAATGCAGAAACTGAGGCCACAAGGCAGCTAGTGGAGCCCAGACCTGACTTTGGGTCAGGCACAAGCTGGGACCAGGCACGGGGTCCTCTGTCCGCCAGGGTCCGCCTGGTCACTAGATGTCAGTACTTTCCAATCCTTCAAGAATTCCCTAAACTAGCTAAGTCTAAGGGGAGGAAACTAATCCATCCCCCACCTCAGGGACCCCCTGGGGCTCCTGTGAGAGCAGACAGAGGGCTGGACAGAGAAAGGCATAGTGACCAGCAGGGAGTGAGCATCTTGGCCAGACTCGCTCTCAGGGAAGGAGAAAGGAAGAAGGAAGGACCGGGGGAGGGGGACAAGAGGAAAGAGATGAAGGAGAAAGGTGAGGAAGAAGAACACTGAGGAAGAGAGAGAGAAGAAAGTCAGAATCTGGAGAAACCCTCCTGGAAAAAGAAAGATGGTCCCAGGAAGGGGCTTAGATGAGAAGCTTCTGGAGGAGACACGAGCCGCCAGCCACCTGCCCCCATTAGCCCAGGCCCCTGGCTTCCCCGCCACTCACTTTGTCTGCCGACTGTGAGGTGCCAAAGAAGATGGGGATGAAGGCGAGCCAGACAATGCAGGTGGTGTACATGGTGAAGCCGATGGGCTTGGCTTCGTTGAAGGTCTCGGCACGCCGCGCGTCTTGATGGCGTACACCGTGCACGTGACCATGAGCAACATGCTGTAGCCCAGCAGGCAGATGAGCGACAGGTCCGAGATGTCGCGCTTGAGCACCCCCGGGCGGGCGTGGGTCGGCGTCCGCTGGTCCTGGAAGTCCACCACTGAATGCGACGGGTCCACCACAAACCACACGCAGATGCCCAGCAGCTGCAGCGAGATGAGACTGAAGGTGATGGCCAGCTGGCGGGGCTGATGGAGCGTGGGGCGCTCACGGAGCGCTTGCCCTGCTCGAAGATGCGGTAGATGCGGTTGGTCTTGGTGAGCAGCGCCGCGTAGCTGACGCTCATGCCCAGCCCCAGGAAGATCGGCGCAGTGAGCAGGTGCCCAGGTCAGGCTCAGCAATCATGAGGAAGGTGGTGGCGTAACACAGGAAGATGCCAGCCAGCAGCACGTAGCTCAGCTCGCGCCCTGACGCCTTGACGATGGGCGTGTCGTTAGTAGCGCACGAAGGTGACCACCACAAAGAGAGTGGCAGCGATGCCCACCACAGCCAGGAAGAGGGGCAGCACAGCCCAGGGCGAGCCCCACTCCAGCTTGACAATGGGGATGGGCCGGCAGCCCGTGCGGTTCTCGGTGGGCGCGCATGTCGTAGGGGCACGTCTTACAGGTGTAGCGGTCGGCCTGGTACTGGTACCCAGTGCAGGGCTCGCGAGTGCCAGCAGCATGACATGCCCTTCACGGTCTTCTTCCGCTCACCCGGCTGGCAGGGCAGGCTGCAGATGGAACGGGGTAGCTGCTGCCCGCTCCGGCCAGCGCATCCGCTCCATCTGGTAGGAGGACAGCATAGGGGCGGACCTCAGGACACATCCATAGGCCCCCCACTGGACCACCCAGGCACTTCCCAGACATCCAGCACCCCGGGCTCCCTGCCACCGCTCAGACAGGACAGACCTCTGGAGGTGCCCGATCTTCCCTGGGTCCTGTGGGAAGACAGAGCCCCCAACACAGCAGGCAGCTGCAGGTGCAGGCGAGAGCCGAGTCCAGGCCTCGCTGCTCAGAGCACTCAGCAGAAGCTGCTCCCAGAAAACATGGAAGACTCTGTCCCCCCACAACTCAAAGTTAGCCAGAGCCCACAGCCTGGGGAGGGAGGAGGTGGGAGGGCTACGTGTGTCCTGCTTCCCTCTCATTGGGGGACAGGGGCAGCCTGGCGGTGTTTCTGACTTTGTGGGAGTCACAGCTTGTACGTGGAGATGCAGCTGCTCTGAGCCAAGAGGAGTCGGCACATGTGCCTAAATGTGTCTGCTCTGGGAACCGCAACGACCACTTCTGCCCCCGCCCAAAACTCCAGGCTCCAGGCACAGAGCTTGACCGCATCAGGAGCCGATACCTGTTCCGTGCTCCTGGAGCCTTTTGTGTGGTGGTTGGGCAAAGGCCCAGGGCAACTCACAACTCTGAGCTCAGGGGTCACTCCTGGTGGTGCTCAGGGAACTAGGTGGTGCCAGGGCTGACGCAAACTGGCGGGGGGCACATGCAAGGCAAGTGGTTAAGCCCTGTGCTAGACTCTGCCTGCTTGTATAACAGGGACGTTTTCTTCTTAGAGAGGGACCAGTATGCCAAGCTGAGGCTCTGTGCTCCCTCTGGGAACGCGAGGATCCCAGGCTGAGAGGAACATCCCAGAACTGAGGAAAAGCTCTGGGGGAACCCTAACACAGCTCACAGGGTGCAGAGCAGGAAGAGAACCAGGGAAGATGAAGATGGGCACCCCTGTATCTCCAGACAGAACAAGTCTGCGGTCCCACAGGAGCCAATGACCAATGCCTACAGGGTCCCCACGGAGTGACGCTTCCACGGGAAGGGAAAGAACAGGGATGGGCTGAGTCTCAGGTCAGAGCTGCTGCCAGCCAGTGTGTGTCCTGGAGCAACACCTCGCCTTGGAGTCTTGCCTCCCTACTCATCTACCAGCAGGCCGTGAGTTGCTCTGCCCTTGGGGACTCTGGCAGGACAGGAGGCCAGACCCTGGACCGAAGGATTCTACTGTTTCCCCAGCACAGGGCAACCCACAATGATCTTAGGGGCTCCGAGAAGTAGTGAGGTCCAGGCACTGGAGTGAACCTCACATGTAGGTCCTGGAGGAAAGCGGACAGGCAGAAAGAGGCCTTGTTTTTTCTTTTGGCTATACCAGCTATGTTCAGGGTGAGTTCTGTGATCAGGGCTCTCTGAGTTCTGTGAGTTCTGTGATCAGGGCTCAGGAGACCTATGGCATGCTGGGGATTAAACTCTGGTCAGTTGGGGGCAAAAGCAATAGTCCAGCGGGTAGAGCGTTTGCCTTACACACGGCCGGACTGTGCCGCCCGGTTTGATCCCCGACATCCCATATGGTCCCCCAAGCACCGCCAGGAGTAATTCCTGAGTGCAGAGCCAGGAGTAACCCCTGAGCATTGCCAGGTGTGACCCCCAAAAAAAAGTAAACTCTGGTCAGTCATATGCAAGGCAGGTGCCCTACCTGCTGTATTATCAGTCTGGCCTTAAGTTCAGGATCTTCCCTTGACACCCACAAGCCTTGACTGCACTGTGATCCCCACCGCTCAGCCCAAACCAAGCCACTCAAGGACAAAACAAGGAACAATGGAGTAGGGGGTCCTGCCCCTCACCTCCACCAAAGAGCTGGGCACTGCCCCATGCAGAGGTTCCACATCAATCCCAGCACCCAAGGGTACACCTGCTTATGTCCCAGCACCAGGCTATCAGGCTGGTATGGCTGGGCCAAGTATCACCGGAAGTGGCCTGGGTCCCCGAAGCACTGCTGGGGAGTCCACCCCAGAAAGAATGACCGAGTGCAGCCTTCCAGCTCTCCCCTTACTTGGGCACACCCAAGCCTGTGCCCCAGCCCAGGGCATGTAGTTAGAGGCCTCTGGGCAGAGGCCAGGAGGGCAGCAAGGTCAGGAGGTGGGCAGAGCCAGGGCCAAGGGGATGGCGCAGCCTGGGAGGGGCCAGGAAGGGACCAAACTCAGCAGAGGCCCAGAGCAGAGCACAGTGGCTTCCCCACCCACCCTGGTCCCTACTGCCCCGCTCACCCGGAGGTGCAGCTGGTCAGTCCAGGAGCCAATGACTTTGTACTCGGCCGAGCCGTTGCGCAGCTGGTACTGGTAAATGTCGTAGCGACCCGGTGCGTCTCCATTCTCGTTGAAGGTCACAGGGTTCCCAGCGATGCCTGGGGGTGGGGGGGGGGGTCACACACCGGTGACTGATGTGGCTAACCGTTACCCAGAGGCAGCTCTGGAGGATGAGAGACCCCACGCCCAGCCCAGAATCCCGGCAGCCCTGGCCCTCGCCCACCTGAGAAGTTGACGCTGCGGATGTACTTGAGCAGCTGCGTGCCATCCACAGGGTCCATGCGCGGCACAGCCCCACACGGCCCGGACACAGGTCCCGGTGCATGGCGTGCAGTGCGTGGCCCATGGCGCACACAGCATCGATCACGAACTGCACCTTTCCCTCCTGTTCATAGGCCGAGTCCTGCCCGATGCGTTCTCGGTCTGCAAGGAAGCGAGGGAAGGGGATGGTCAGACCTCCATAGTGGAGGGTGATGCCAGGGGTCTCCATAGTCAGAGGGCAACAGTGGGAATGCCTCAGGATCTGTCCGCACATGCCCAGTCTCCTGACCAGGCTTGACCCAACTACCCAGGAGAGGGTCTTGTGGAGGTACCTGGGGGCAGCCCCAGGGGCGAAGGGTAAGTCCCCCCATCCTCATTCTAAGGGATCCCGGGTCTTGAGATCCCAGAATAGGCAGAGGCTTCAGATCACCATCACCCTGGAAGGCAGTGGCCGGGGTCTCCCTGGGGCCTTGGGCCTGCCTGCCCTTCCCTGCCCAGCAAGGCTGACTAGCAGTGGTAAGACTGCCGCCCCCAGCCTGCCTATGCTCCCAGCAGCCAGAGATGCTGCCCCCTGCTCAGGTCCCGCTGGAGAAACAAAGGCAGGGAGAGGGTGAGGCCCGGATCCCTCCAGTGGTCTCCTGAAGCCCCAGACCCCGAAGTCCCTGTCACACACTCCCATAAATCCAGGAGAGCAGCATTTCCTTCTGTTTGCAGCGAACACTTGTCCTGGAGGAACCTAAGCCACAGGGCAACAGGGCAAAGTGGTCAGAATAGAGGATTTCTGAGAAGCCTCCAGAGGTCCCTGTGCTAAGGCAAGCCAGGGAGGCTTTCTGGAGGAGGTGGTGTGCCTGGCCAGGAACCTTTGGCCTAGCATCAAAACACTGCGATCACCTCCTCTAAGCACCCTGTGAGCCAGGCTCTGTCCAAAACCTCCCAGGGCTGACTCACTAAATCATCAGAGTCGTGCTAGGTGAGTGGCGAGTCCCTTGGGTAAGGAAACTGAGTCACAGGGAAGTGCAGGAGGGCTTCTGGCTGCTCTGGGTACAGCGCCAGGCACTGGCTCTCCAGGCCTAGGCAGGTGCTTTGCTGAGGGCTTTAAGGGCTGGAGTGGGGGGACGGAGGCAAGGAGTGGAGAGAAGCAGGGTCTGAGTTCCAGACTGGTGGGGTCTGAAGGGGGATCTGGAGGGGTCTGAGGGGCCAAGCTGGAACGGTCGACGGGGGAATAGTGGAGTCTGGGGGTGGGGCTGGCAGGGGCTGGCAGGCTGGCGGGGGTCAAGGATGGGAGAAGAGCGGCCAAAGAGTCGGTTGGCGTTTGTCCTGCACACGACTAAACCAGATTCAATCCACAGCATCCATATGGCCCCCTGAGCACCACCTGAGTGATTCCTAAGTGCAGGCCAGGAGTAACCCCTGAGCATCGGTGCATGTGACCCAAAACAAAACCAAAAGGCAGGAAGAGGAACAGCAGCTGCTCCCGCACCCCTCAAACCAGACACGCACATGGAGCCTCCTGTGTGCTCCCACCTCCATGCCTGGCCCGAGATCACCGTCCACTGCCCTTGAGGGCAGACCCGGTATAGTCCTGTGGTCTGTCCACTCTAGTCCCCTCCCCGGATGTAGGATGACCCAGCCATGGCCTCTGTCATCCCTCAACTGTCCAGGGTACTCAGGTGACCCTGCAGCCAGGACCCCCACCCTGGGCAGCCCAGGGAACACTGCAGGGTGGGAGCGGGGGAGATGGTGACCACACGGCCACAGGGCGACTGCGGGACCGCAGGCAGCATCTCACCATATCAGTCCTTTCACAGGTGAAAAGGGAAGGCCCACAGTGGACCGGGCCAGCTGGTGAGAGAACAAGTGCCCCCCAGCGCAAGGACTCAGAACACACACCTATGGCAGTCCTACATCTGGACAGGTGGGGAGATTCACCTGGCGGTGCTAAGGGTGCCCGATGCGGGTGCCAGGGATTGAACCCAGGCTAGTCACGTGCAAGGCAAACCCTGCCCCGCACTGTCACGCTGCCACCCCCCAGTTTCTGTGTGTTTTAGCCAGGGGACAGGCACTGTCTCCTGTTTCCTTGGGCTGTTGGCATGTCCTATACTTGCCTCAGCCTCCAAGACCCTGAGGCAAGGCTAGAATCTGGTACCAGTTGCCTTTACCTCAGGTCAGAGTCAAACGTCACCAGTCAAAGGTCTTGCTCAAAGGGTGCAGAGGCCAGTGGGTGTGGCTGGGGACAGGTGGGTTTCTAAGCGTCCACACTGCTCTCCCTGTGGCCAGCTAAGCCCTTCTGCCCACTGCCATGGTGCTGATTTGGGGTTGGTCCCCTGAGCTGTGACCTGGGGCCCTGTTTCTGCTCCACAGGAGGAAGTAATGATGGTACTTACCGCCTGGCGTCCAGAGGAGCTCCCCGTGGGGATGAATGGCTGACGGCCCAGCAGGGCACAGAGGCCAGGCACTCGCTAAGTGCCTCGTGTGTGAGACGCCCGAGGGGGCAGCCCCTGCCTGCCTGCGGGCCAACGAGCAACACCACTGCTGGAGAAAGCCCCCGCCGGACTGGGCAGGCATGTGGCTCTCGGGCCTTAGCCCACCCTGCGGCTGCCCTCTGCCGGCTAAGGATGCAGAAGGGACTCACTGCCCGCTGCTGCTGCTGTCACTGGCTCGGTCACTGGCAAGCACAGGACACTCTCCTGAGGACAGGATGCGCCCAAGCCCCTGGCTCCTGGAGCAGCCCCTGCTCAGCTAGCCCTCAGCCTCCCTCGCGGCCCCCAGGGAGCGGGACGCAGAAGCACCCTCGCCACACAGTGCCCCTCTGCCTTGGGCGCCGCTCTGAGGCGCTGTGGCACTTGCCAGCCTTGAGAGCCGCCTCCCGATGCTCTTCCCCAGTGGCCCCGGTGCCAGCCAGGACATCTGGAGAATCTCAGCAAACAGCCGCGCCCTTGACCTGCCTAGTCTAGGCCCCGAGAGAGCTGTGGTGAGGGGGCCTGAGAGCAGGTTCACACACACGCCACATGTGCAGCACACAGACACACTGCACACGTACCACACAACACACAGCTCACACTGCCTCAACACACACTGCACACGTACCATGCCACACGCAACACACACATACTGCATATACCATACAACACACACACTGCACACGTATTCCACACAACACACAGCTCACACTGCCTCAACACACACTGCACACACCATGCCACACACAACACACACATACTGCATGTACCATACGACACACAATACACACACTGCACACGCATTCACACAACACAGCTCACACTGCCTCAACACACACTGCACACGCATTCACACAACACACAGCTCACACTGCCTCAACACACACTGCACACGCATTATGCCACACACAACACACACATACTGCATGTACCATACGACACACAATACACACACTGCACACGTATCACACAACACAGCTCACACTGCCTCAACACACACTGCACACGTACCACACAACACACAGCTCACACTGCCTCAACACACACTGCACACGCATTCACACAACACACAGCTCACACTGCCTCAACACACACTGCACACGTACCATGCCACACACAACACACACATACTGCATATACCATACGACACACAACACACACTGCACATGTACCACACAACACACAGCTCACACTGCCTCAACACACACTGCACACATACCACACAACACACAGCTCACACTGCCTCAACACACACTGCACACGCATTCACACAACACACACAGCTCACACTGCCTCAACACACACTGCACACGCATTATGCCACACAACACACACATACTGCATATACCATATGACACACAACACACACTGCACACGCATCACACAACACACAGCTCACACTGCCTCAACACACTGCACACGCACTCATGCCACACACAACACACACATACTGCATATACCATACGACACACACAACACACACTGCACACATACCACACAACACACAGCTCACACTGCCTCAACACACACTGCACACGTACTATGCCACACACAACACACACTGCATATACCATACAACACACAACACACACTGCACACGTACCACACAACACACAGCTCACACTGCCTCAACACACACTGCACACGCATTTCACACAACACACAGCTCACACTGCCTCAACACACACTGCACACGTATCACACAACACACAGCTCACACTGCCTCAACACACACTGCACACGCATTATGCCACACACAACACACACATACTGCATATACCATATGACACACAACACACACTGCACACGTATCCACACAACACACAGCTCACACTGCCTCAACACACACTGCACACGCATGCCATGCCACACACAACACACACATACTGCATATACCATACGACACACAACACACACTGCACACATACCACACAACACACAGCTCACACTGCCTCAACACACACTGCACACGCATTATGCCACACACAACACACACATACTGCATATACCATACGACACACAACACACTGCACACGCATTCACACAACACACAGCTCACACTGCCTCAACACACACTGCACACGTACTATGCCACACACAACACACACATACTGCATATACCATACAACACACAACACACACTGCACACGTACCACACAACACACAGCTCACACTGCCTCAACACACACTGCACACGTACCATGCCACACACAACACACACATACTGCATATACCATACGACACACAACACACACACTGCACATGTACCATACAACACACAACTCACACTGCCTCAACACACACTGCACATGTACTATGCCACACACAACACACACATACTGCATATACCATACGACACACAATACACACACTGCACATGTACCACACAACACACAGCTCACACTGCCTCAACACACACTGCACACGTACTATGCCACACACAACACACACATACTGCATATACCATACGACACACAATACACACACTGCACACGTATCCACACAACACACAGCTCACACTGCCTCAACACACACTGCACACGCATTATGCCACACACAACACACACATACTGCATATACCATACGACACACAACACACACTGCACATGTACCATACAACACACAGCTCACACTGCCTCAACACACACTGCACATGTACTATGCCACACACAACACACACATACTGCATATACCATACGATACAACACACACTGCACATGTACCACACAACACACAGCTCACACTGCCTCAACACACACTGCACACGTACTATGCCACACACAACACACACATACTGCATATACCATACGACACACAATACACACACTGCACACGTATTCACACAACACACAGCTCACTGCCTCAACACACACTGCACACGCATTATGCCACACAACACACATATACTGCATATACCATACGACACACAACACACACTGCACATGTACCATACAACACACAGCTCACACTGCCTCAACACACACTGCACATGTACTATGCCACACACAACACACACATACTGCATATACCATACGACACAACACACACTGCACATGTACCACACAACACACAGCTCACACTGCCTCAACACACACTGCACACGCATTATGCCACACACAACACACACATACTGCATATACCATATGACACACAATACACACACTGCACATGTACCACACAACACACAGCTCACACTGCCTCAACACACACTGCACACATACTATGCCACACACAACACACATACTGCATATACCATACGACACACAACACACACTGCACACGTATTCATACAACACTCAGCTCACACTGCCTCAACACACACTGCACACGCATTTTATGCCACACACAACACACACATACCGCATATACCATACGACATACAACACACACTGCACATGTACCATACAACACACAGCTCACACTGCCTCAACACACACTGCACAAGTACTATGCCACACACAACACACACATACTGTATATACCATACGACACACAACACACACTGCACATGTACCAAACAACACACAACTCACACTGCCTCAACACACACTGCACATGTACCATACCACACACAAACACTGCCACCACTACCACACACTACACACTTACCATACCACATACACACACAGCAGATGTACCATACTACACATATACCACACCACACACAATACACCATACACACCACTCACACAACACAGCACACACATAACACATACTTTACATATACCATACCACAACCACACTGCCTCCACACACACATAACACACACCCCACAAACACTGCCACTACACTACACACATATCATACCACATACACACACTGCACACATATCATGCCACACATATACCACACCACACATATGATACACTACACAACACAGTGCATATCACATCATGCACATACATGACATGATACCGAGTGCATGTACATGGCACACATGACATAGCACATAAAATATACATATTCCATGCACATGACATAGCACATGTACCATAATACAACATACATACATGTGACACAGCACATGCAAATACCATACACACCAGATACCCATACCACTTGTATCACTTGTATCACTGTCTTCCGGTTGTTCATCAATTTGCTCAAGCAGCACCAGTAACATCTCCATATGACCTCTCGCATGCTACTGCTCACCCAGGAACATGAAGAGCCTCAAACCATTCTTTCAGGTCATGGGAATGAGGTCTATAATTGCTACTGGTTTTTGGCATATCAATACAACACGGGTAGCTTGCCAGGCTCTGCCATGCGGGTGGGATACTCTTGTAGTCGCCTCTCATCTCGTGCATTTATTGATGAGCCGTGAGGCCGCTGCCGGGCTTATTATCAGCTCTTCTGCTGGGTGGAGCTCAGACGAACTGGGGAGTCCGGATGTGGAAAATGGCGGCCCTCATGGTATAGGGGTTCCTCTGACTTCTTGTGAGGCTCTGCTGGGATGGCGGATCAGGGCTAGAACCCGCCTTCCCTCCCAGGCACCTCGTGAGCAGCTGGGCACAGGGAGAGCCGGTAGCAGCTCTGTCCCATGTATGTGAGTCTCTGGATCAGCATACCTGGACCCATACCACACACACCACAAACACTATACAACACACAATATAGCACACATATCATATAAACACTATACCACACACAACACACACACATCACATCATGCATGCAAAGCACACACATAAGTACCACACTCACATACTAGACATGCCACATCACACAGCACATGCAAATACCACACACATCACACATATACTATATGCACCATTCACATAGACCACACACCACAGATAGCACACAGCACACACCACACACATGTGTCACTTACACACCACCACAGACCACATGCAGCACATACTAATATACTACACACATCCTGACACACTGCACACTGCACCTCCCCGAGGACAGAGCTCAGATGCGCAGGGCAGCAGGCCGGGCGCTCCACAGGACAGGCGCGGCTGAGGTCAGGAGCGGTGCCCTCATACAGCCCCTGCCTGCCAGCGACCCCCACCCCACCCCGGCAGCACCCACAGGCACCTGGTGTTCTGCAGACTCAGCAGAGGCGCGGACAGGTTCCCCAGAAGTTGCTGGCTGGGGTAGTGTCATAGCCCCCCCCCAGTTAATCTCACAGGACCCTAGCGCCCAGTCGTGTCTCAGACTCTTGAGTGGCCTTGCTGGTAAGAGACAGGACTGGGATTTGACCCAGACTCAGAGCCTAAACTGTCCTCCCTTCTCTGCCAACTCTGTGGCCAGGACTTAGGGTCATGGAGCAAAGGGGTCCGCAAAGACTCTTAGGATGGGGTCCATAGCCCCAGTCGGGGAGTCCCACTTGTGCAAGGTACGGTTTTTCTGAGCGCCGCGGCAGGGCGGTAAATCCCAGACACGGCAGTGGTGACAGCAGCAGTTCGAAGATGTCCTAATTGTGTCCCGGAGCACAGTGCGCCCGCAGAGACACGTGTGGCTCCGCCAGCCAGGAAGCCGCCGGGAGAGGACCTGCTCCACCAAAGCCCTGCACCTTGGTTACTACGGAGACTCAGCCTTTGTCTGCAGGTTGTAAAATTGTAATTGAAATGAGTTTTCAGGGTTGGAATAATCAGAGCTGCTCCCTGGCTCCCCCCTTCGCTTCTCCCGCCTCACCCAAGTCCTAATGGCCGCGCGTGCATGAACGCACACACACATGCACGCACACACATCCACATCCACGCCCCTTCCATAAGGCACACGCTGTCACACACACACACACAGTTTCCACACAAGCAGAGTAGCCAACCCCAGACTGTGTGTGTCCACAAGACACTCCAGCACACTGATTATGGGCACGTGTGTGCACACAGAGTCAGATCCATTTCCGCGCATGTGCTTGTGTGGCCACAGCTGGGCTAGGGAGCGTCACAGGAGTGCCTCATGAGGACTGTGGGCAGGGGCCAGAGAGCAAGCACAACGGGTAGGGCGTTTACCTTGCATGCTGCCGACCCAAGCTCGATCCCCGGCATCCCAAATGGTCCCCAAGCACTGCCAGGAGTAATTCCTGAGTGCAGAGCCAGGAATATTCCCTGAGCATTGCCAGATGTAGCCAAAAAAGCAAAACAAAAAACAGGACCGTGGGGTGCGGCTCCTTTTAGGGGTGATGCATGATCACACAGGTAGGGAAATGAGACGGGATTCCAGGCATGGAGCTCAATGCCCCTGGGAGACTGGAGGACGCACACCCACTCTGGAGGGGTAAGAACCCACTCTGTGGAAGCGTGGGTTTCGGCAGGCCCGGGAGAAGGGCAGATCAGGTGGCTATGGGCCTGGCGGTCCAGCTCGGGAAGGCCACTGCCGAGGAGTGCTGCCCGCAGGCATCCTGCAGCGCTTCATCCGCTCTCTCCCAGCACTTCCCTGGAGATGAGCCCATTAAAGATGTTTGTCCCAGGACACTGAGGCGCTTTGGGTAGCTCAGGCAGATTAAGATAGTCATGTGACCAAAGAATACTGTTCTGCTGTTTTGAGCAATCAATATTGTACGCAGAAGACAGTTGGGCTCTCAGTCTATGAGACTGAAGCTTGACCCCATTCTCTCTCTCTCTCTCTCTCTCTCTCTCTCTCTCTCTCTCTCTCTCTCTCTCTCTCTCTCCCCTTTACTTTTTTTTGATTTGGGGCCACACCTGCCAGTGCTCAGGAGTTACTCCTGGCTCTGCACTCAGAAATTACCCTGACAATGCCGGGATCAAACCCGGTCAGCTCTCATGCGGGCAACTGCTCTACACTCCAGCCCCACTGTCTCTTTTCTTAACCCTCAGGGCACCATTGCTCCAGCTCTGCTCACCCAGTCTGGTCCCTGGCCCAGCTCCTGCCTGCCTCACTGCTCAGGGGCATTCACGCCACGGGCAAACACAGGGGCCAAGGTGGAGCACAGCAGGGTGTGGGCCTCAGTTGAGGTCCTCCCCCAGCAACCAGCCGAAGTGCATGCATCTGCCTCACACACCCGCTCAACTCAGACTCACACTGGCATGCAAACACGTAAACACACACACACACACACACACACACACAAGTGTTTGTTCTTTGGGCAACACTCTAGAAGGACACAGGGTTCCGGGTCCCCAGGAGACACAAGCTCTGCAGCAGATGGGCAAAAACACTGGCCACAACCCGGCTCACCCCAGTCAGCTAGAAGGCACAGAGCCACACTTTGTCAGATGAAACTTGGGATGGAAGGGGCCAGAGAGAGCTCAAGGGGTGCCGCTGTCAGTCATGGGGCCTCGTGCCTGGTCCAGATCCTCCCTGGGCCTGGGGAGGCCAGGGGGAATTGGGCAGGAGCTACTCTTAATTCAGTGCTTGGGGATTTGCTCCAAGTGGTGAGCGAGGGGTGATCCCAGGTATCCTGCCCTAACCCTAACCCTAACCCTAACCCTAACCCTAACCCTACCATAACCCTAACCCAACCATAACCCTAACCCTAACCCTAACCCTACCAAAACCCTAACCCTAACCCTACCCTAACCCTAACCATAACCCTACCTAACCCTAACCCTGCCCTAACCATAACCCTAACCCTAACCCTACCCTAACCCTAACCCTACCCTAACCCTAACCCTAACCCTAACCCTAACCCTAACCCTAACCCTACCATAACCCTAACACTACCATAACCCTAACCCTAACCCTACCCTAACCCTAACCTAACCCTAACCCTAACCCTAACCCTAACCCTAACCCTAACCCCTAACCCTACCCTAACCCTAACCCTAACCCCTAACCCTACCCCTAACCCTAACCCTAACCCTAACCCTACCCTAACCCTACCCTAACCCTAACCCTAACCCTAACCCTAACCTAACCCTAACCCTAACCCTAACCCTAACCCTACCATAACCCTAACCCTACCCTAACCCCAACCCCAACCCTAACCCTAACCCTACCCTAACCCTAACCCTAACCCTACCCTAACCCTACCCTAACCCTACCCTAACCCTAACCCTAACCCTGCACACCGAGCAGGTGCTGACACTCTGAGTGTCTCCCTGGCCCAAGCGTCAGGCTTCCTCTCCCTGACACTGCTCCAAGAAGCCTCGGGGCTGCCCTGCACTCCGGGTACAGGCTGGCACAGACTGGCTCCCCCTCCCCGGGAGATGAGCTCAGGGGCTGGTCCTACAGTCCAGGCCCCGCAGGTGGAGGCAGCCCCCACTGCCTGGGCCCCTCCTTCTCCCTGACTCCACCCCCCAGGCTCTTTCCCAGGCGGCCTCAGCACCGCTGTGCCCTCAGGCCCTTGTGCCGAACCACCAGACACGCTGGCCAAAATCACCAATGCGGCTCCTGGACCTCCTGAGCATCACTTCAGAGGTTTCCGCACCCCAACCACCCCCAAACAAAACGTGGGGCCCAAACAATAGCACTGCGGGAGGGGGCTTGCCTTGTCCCGCATCAATTCCCCCACACCCCACAGGGCTCCCCAAAGCCCTAACTCAGCCCTGAGCACCACTGCTGAACCCCAAAAATGAAACAACAGAAGATCCTGTGAGTCTTCCCTCAGCCTGAGCCCCAGGGGTCCCCCAGTCTGAGATACGGAGCCCGAGGGGAGCAGCTCGAAGGTCCCGTCCAGCTGTCCCCCAACCACAGGGACACCCCCACGGGCGCCCCCGCTCATATCCTCAACCCTCCCTGCTTCTCTTCTCGAGCATGGCTCAGAGCCCAGGGTCCCTCCCTGGGTCTCCCCCAAACCCGCAGGAAGTCCGGACCCACGGACGCGGGGCCTGCAGCGGCCCAGCTCCCAACCATTCTGCCCCCTCTCCTGGGAACAGAAACGGGCCACGCCCATTCTCTCCCCCAACCCTGAGTGCACACAAAGAGAGAGTCCGACCAAGCTGGTCTCACCCTGTCACCTCTGCCTCCAGCGGCCTGGTGGTCTCTGGGCCTCAGCCCGCACTGCTCCTGCTCGGGCCGCAGGGCACCCGTGAGCCCACGCCTCTGCCCACCAGTCCCTGGGCAGCCCCCTGCGCCATCTCCACCACCAGGGGTCCCAGATAGGTCTGTCCCCAGCAAACAAACAGAAGCAGCAATGGGGAAGTCCTCTGTGTGGTGCAGCTCGGCCATTCCTGAAGCTTCTCTTCCTGCCTGTCCCCTGGAAGGAGCTTCCTCAGAAGCTCCTTCAGAGTCAACAGGCGGCTGGGGCCAGGATGGCAGCTGGCCAGAGGTGGAAAGGCACAGCTGGAGTCAGTGATCACTTTAGTTGTCAGCTGTGTGGGCCTAGGCAAGACACACCTGTTTCCTTACCTGTAAAATGGGTTGCTGAGACTGTTAAATGAGAAACGGTGGACCAAAGCTTGATGAGGAATAAATCCACAAGTCAGTCTTAGCTGACATGATCATTACCGGGGCAAGTAAGCATGTTTTTATATGTTGCGCCACGCCCCCACCCCAACAGCCCCAGCAAAAACCAACGGCCGCACGAGGCCCCCTGAGATCTCCCGCCCAGGGGAACAGCAGCAGTAAATTCCTCCTGTCTCCTCATAAACTCCTTCATCACCTGACTGAGCATGTCAGGAAGACGGATTTCACGCCTGCCTTGTTTACGGCTCATCCTGGCCTGCTCCGTGCTCTCAGGAGCAGCTGCAGAGACGCCCGCTCGGTGACCCCGGCTCACTCAGGTGTGGGGCTACCATGCTTCTTGCTGTCCTTGTCCTTTCCCCAGGAGCCGGGGGCCGCTGGGAGGAGGCACTGGTGAGGACAGGGCTCTGGGGAGGGTGGGCGTGAGCAGCCGATTCCTGTTTTCCAAAGGAAAACTGAGACCTGAAGCAGTGACAGGGCTAGGCGACGGAGCCAGCGTCTGCCAAGCTTGCAGCCCCTCTCAGATGAGCAGAAAGACCACAGGGTCCCAGTCGCGAGGGGGCTTATCATCCCCTCCCAGGAGCCCACAGCCCCGGGCCCCGAGGCCATCGGCCTGCTCCCACGGGGCCTCCAGTGAGGCAGGCTCCAGGCACCCAGGCAGAGGGGACAGAGCAGGAAGAGAAGCCTCAGGAGCGACCAGGCTGCGACACTGAATCACCGACTCGGAGACTGCAGAGCACCAGGGAAGAAGGGTCCGGGCAGGCGGCAGGAGAAACAGCAGCTCCCAAGCGAGGCTGCCCCTCGCCGCCCCGGGCACAGATGCCCTGAGATGCCCCCAGCTGCCTCACAGTCCTCACCTGCGAAATGGGAGCGGCCTATTCCCCCGACCCCAGAATGCCGCCCACCCACGCCCCGCCCCTGGCCCCCACAGCCCACTCAGGTGGGCTGCTAAGTCACCCCGTGGCCAAGTAGAGCTCATCTCCCCACGTTCTCTCTAGACCAACATGCGTCTTACCGCCCCACTCACACGCACCATTTTCAACCAGTCTCCTGCCTCCCGGATGTTCTCACCTGGGCAAGGCTTCACATGACAGAAGCCCTGGAGCCACCAGGGTGGGCCCTCAGGTCTCACTGACGCCCCTGATGCTCCTCTCCTTCACTCCCCAACAGACATGGGGTCACAGGAAGATGCTTACTGGGGTGTGGGGAAAACAGAGCAATAGTACAGCCTTGGGGCATTTTCCTTACACGCAGCCGACCTGGCACTCAATCCCCAGCATTGCATAAAGGCCCGATACCCGCCAGGGTGAGCCCTGAGTGCAGAGCCAAGAGGAAGCCCTGAAGCACTGCCAGTGTGGCCCCACAACATAAAACAACAGAAAGGTGTTTACCGGGCTGGGGAGAGTGCTGAAAGGGCAGGACCTCAGCCTTATCCCCAGCATCACTGGGTACGGCCCAAAAACCAAATACACACATGCACACACACACACGCACGCACACATGCATACACACATGCATGCACGGACACATGCATGACACGCGACGCATGTGTGCACACACACGCACGCACACACACGCACACACGCATGCACACACACGCACGCATACACGCGCACACATGCACACACGCACACACATGCACGCACGCACACACGCACGCACACACGCACGCATGCACGCATCACACACGCACGCATGCACGCACACATACACGCATGCACACACACGCACATTACGCATACACACATGCATGCACACACGCACGCGCACACACACGCACGCATGCACACACGCACGCACACACACGCACACACACACGCACACATGCACACAAGCACACACACACGCATGCACGCAACACATACACGCATGCACGCACATACATACACGCACGCACACACACGCACGCATGCACGCATACATACACGCATGCACGCACACACACACACGCACGCACACGCACGCACACACGCACACACGCATGTACACACGCACGCACGCACACAAGCACGCACGCTCTCTTCTTTAAAGTATCTGCCGGGCCCTGCACCCCGTGACAAAGAACCAGATCAGCTGTACCCACCATCCTTCCTCCGCTCACCTCCCCCACGGCCCCCTGCTCTTCCAGCCCTCTCAACTTTGCTGGCATCTCCCTCCTGCCCAAGGTGCCCACCTCCTCCCTCCCACGGCTGCTCCCCCTCTCAACCATTGACTCCCCCACCTGGCTGCACAGCAGAACACCTGGGGTATTTGTAAAAGCCACTCCCAGCGCCCAGCCTGCACCCATCATCAGCTCCAGCGCCAGAGTCTGGAGGTGGGCGTCAGGCAACAGTGGCTTTCAGAGGCCCCAGCGGTTCCCCAGGAACACAGCCCAGCAAGCCCTGCCCCCCCACCAAGATTCCCAACCCTGGACACACAGAAAATCATCAGGGAAGTTAAAAAAAAACTAAACTAAAAACAATTCCTGCCCAAGGAAGGCCCTGAGTGGGTGGTGAGTGGGCTGGAGGGGCCGAAACCTTTACATCTTCCAGAGGGGCTAAAGGCGCAGCCAGGCTGGAGCCATTCCAGAGGCAGGGGCTGTGCAGCAACGCTGGCTTTCTCGCACTGGTTCCATTACCAGAGGCGCAGCGACACAGCATCGCAGCGGCAGGGGTCCCTTCTGAACCCTGCTCTGCTCTGGCATCCTCGCCCAGCCAGCTCCCCTAGAGCTGCTGAGGGGCCCCTGCCCTGTCCTGGCTCACTGGCCCCTCTGGTTGCTGTGTGCAGAAGCCTCCCCCAGCATGGGCCTCGCGACAGAGCTCTCGGGGAACCAACCAAGCTATCTCCCCACTGGACCATCCGGGAACTCCACACACCCCTGGCCTCTGGGGTGTTCCCACACTGGGCCTGGGGGGTACCATGGTCTATCTCGCCCCAGTTCTAGCCTCATCGATCTCATCCTAACCAAGCTCTGGGTCCCAAGGTGACCATACAGCTTTTCCTCCCCATTGGTACCTTAAGGGATCAGAGGGATGTTCTCAATAATCACGCCAGGAAATGGGGTGTAAAAGGGCCCTACCATCGGGCCCAGCTTCCCCAGCCCAGGCCTGCACAGTGCTGCTGGAGGGAGGGGTGTACTCTGCAGCCTCTGGAAAGCAACTTGGCCTCTCTGATTTTCCCATCGCCCTCTAATATATGATTGCTAGAGTTCCTAGAATTGTCTTGAGAATAAAATGAGTCCATGTTTTTAAAGGTGTCATGGATTAGGGGCGGAGAGATAGTCCAGTGGGAAGGGCATTTAGGCCCTGCACACAACAGATCCAGGTTCGATCCTCGGCACTCCTTATGTTTCCGCAAGGCACCCAGGAATGATCCCTGAGTGCAGAGCCAGAAATAAATGTTGAGCACCACAGGTGTAGCCAAAAACAAAAAACAAGCAAAAGTGTCTTGAACAATAAAGAGTGAAATGTATTAGTGCACCCAGACACAGCCCCAACCCTCCTCTCTTATGCACAGAGTCGCACCTCATATATCCACACTCGCCACACTTGCGCTGCCACCTTCAACCTCCGGCAATGAGCCTGGGACCCCAGAGGATCCACAGTCCTGAACGACCGTGATTCCCAGGGGGCATGGCCGCCAAGGATAGCATTCGCCACCAGTCCATCCTCCTTGGTTTGGTTTGGTTTGGTTTTGCCTTTTGGGTCACACCCGGCAATGCTCAGGGGTTACCCTGGCTCTGCACTCAGGAATTACCTCCTGGCGGTGCTCAGGGGACCATATGGGATGCCGGGATCGAACCCGGGTCAGCCACGTGCAAGGCAAACGCCTTACCTGCTGGACTATTACCCGCCCAGTCCATCCTCCTTTCGAGCCCCCTTCCCGATCTTAATAGCTCCCCATCACACAGACCCCACTCGGCATGTCCCTCCCTGGCCAGTGAAAAGAAGGCTCCTCAACCAGTCCTCTATCCAGCTTCACAGGTCATTCTGGGCAGAGACTGACCTCCCTGCAAAGCACCACGCAGGGTAAGGGGCACCCAGAGGTCTCCCCATTATCACTGAGGTCAGTTCCTGCTGCATAGTGCCCCCCAAGAGCACACAACACCTCCCCCGTCTGAATTCATGAATATGCAGAGGTGCTGAGATGGCTGCCCTCGTGGGCTGGGTCCTGGGTTCGAGACCTGGATTCAGTTCTACTCTGGCACCTTCCGTGTGGATGCTCAGGGCCTTCTCTGAGCTCTTGTCTATGCATCCGTGAGGGAACCAGCCCTATATCCCCAGCCCAGGCACTTCTGGTTCGGATGGGCCTTCACAGGAGGCATCCTGATCTCTCTGTGGTTGGCTCCGCACATTTTCCCTCCGCACGGCCATCATTTCCTAACTCTTCTTCCTGACTCTTCTCTCCTACACCACCTGTCTCCCGTGAGGACAAATCCCCAAGAGATTTCTCCACCTTCATCCCTGCTCTATCCAAGGATTTAGAACAGGGGAGGCAGATCCCAGGGATAAGCTGGGGTTTGTGAAGTGTTG
Source organism: Cryptotis parvus (assembly GCA_021461705.1). Lineage (NCBI taxonomy): Eukaryota > Metazoa > Chordata > Mammalia > Eulipotyphla > Soricidae > Cryptotis > Cryptotis parvus. Next base: position 109,155 of record JAJIBD010031475.1, read on the forward strand.
AGAGCTCCCTAGGGAATTACAGATAGTTCTGTAAAGAGGTCATCCCCTGAGCACTGGAACTTGACAAGAAGCACCCAGACTCCGCTCAGTTCTGCGGGTCACCCTGGACGGCAGGCGGATCTCAGGGCATCCAGGGGGTGATCAGGCCTCCGCCGAAACCCAGGAACCCCGCTCCTCTTTGCCATCAGCCAAGGCTTGTTTGTTTGTGAGAACACGGAGGTGGGTACTGGGACCTTCCCCACACACACACCCCCGTCGCCCTCCCTAACCCAGGTCCCAGGGCTCAGGCCCCGCCCCAGGCCCTGCCCCGTCCCAGGCCCCGCCCACCCTGAGGCCCCGCCCCCGGGCGCAGACTCACTGGTGCACTTCTTGAGGTGGCTGCCCTTCTTCAGTGCGTGGCGGCTCAGCTTGCAGTGGAAGTTGTCCTCCCAGAACTCGGCGAACCAGATGTTGCGCCGGTTGTTATCCAGCGTGCGGCTGGAGAAGTAGCGGTCGAAGCCTGGCGAGGAAGCATGAAGTCAGCATAAGCCCGGCTTTCCACGTGCCCCCTCCTCCTACCCACTCTCCTCCTCGCCAGGCTTAGAGGTGGCCCAGGCAGGGAAGGGCGGACAGGAAGCACACATCCTCTGATCCGGGGCCCAGCAAGAGAGAACCAAATGTGGCGCGTTTCATTTCCCTCTGAATGAAAGGGCTGTGTGAAGTCGGGGGGGCATAATCTCCAGCAGCTGCCTTTGTAGAAGACAAGCATGCAAGGAGGATGTTTCAGCCGCCTTTGAACACCCCTTTTATCACCCAGTGCTAACACAAGGCCTCTCGGAGGAGGAGGCATCTGGGGGTCCTGAGCTGAATGCAGAAAGCAGGGAGGGAGGAAGGGCCCACACTGAGAGCCCTGAGCTGGTTCTGAAGCTCCCATGGACGATCTGTCCAGGCTGATCTGGTCACCCCCACCAGAGAGGGTAGGTGACTCGAGTCCAGAATTCGCCCATTCCAGACAGGCTCAGTCTGTCCCTTGACCCCAAAGGACTCCCCAGTTCTGCCTGAGGTCCAGAGAGCACGGCGGGGGGCAGGTCCCCTTCCAACTGTGTTGTGTCGTAGCTCATGTGTCGTAACTCATGTGCTCATGACTGCACTGCTCACAGGCCTGACAGCTGGGGGCCCAACCATGTGTTTCCTGAGCGCCGTGGCCCACAGGCCTGACGGTCACCTGCGGATGTCATGTCCTGCAGCGCCCTGCCCCCCCACAGGTGCCAGCAGCATCTGCCTACCCACAGAGCCCAGGCGTGGTCAGCTGTCGCCGTCCAGGCTTTCTTTCTGTGAGGCCTGGGCTCACAGCCCAGCTCTGCCTCCGCGTGTCACCTGCTGCTGCTCGGCCACCCCTCTCTCGAGCCCCGTCGCCTACTACAGGTGGACCAAGTTGCTGGAGTACTGGGGGACAGGGAATATAAGGCTGAGCTGGGGCGGCATTTGCAGGTGGCAATGCACTCGTGGTGGTGTGAGAGCAGGCACAGGAGTCTGGGCAGAGGCCTCGGGGGCACTAAGGGCATAGTGCTGACCTTGGCTCAGTCCCTCCTGAGGTGGGGGTGGCGTGGGCAGATCTCTGCAGCCTTTCCAGCTCCATTCTGGAGGCTCTGGCTTCTAAGTCAAATGAGGGCTCTGGGAACCTGTGTCCTCCACAGAGGACAGTGACTCCCTGTCAAGTGGTCCAGTAGCAGAATTTCATGCCTCCTGGCCCCGCAGTCCTCCTGCTGGACCCTGCCCCTCCCTGGGTCTTGACAACCCCTGGCACCTGGCCCTGTGCTCAGGGAGCACTCCTGGCCCTGTGCTCAGGAGCACTCCTGGCCCTGTGCTCAGGGAGCACTCCTGGCTCTATGCTCAGGGAGCACTCCTGGCCCTGTGCTCATGGAGCACCCCTGGCCCTGTGCTCAGGGAGCACTCCTGGCTCTGTGCTCAGGGAGCACTCCTGGCCTGTGCTCAGGGAGCACTCCTGGCCCTGTGCTCAGGGAGCACTCCTGGCCCCTGTGCTCAGGGAGCACTCCTGGCCCTATGCTCAGGGAGCACCCCTGGCCCTATGCTCAGGGAGCACCCCTGGCCCTATGCCTCATGGAGCACTCCTGGCTCTATGCTCAGGAGCACTCTTGGCCCTATGCTCAGGGAGCACTCCTGGCCCTGTGCTCAGGGAGCACTCCTGGCCCTGTGCTCAGTGAGCACTCCTGGCCCTGTGCTCAGGGAGCACCCCTGGCTCTGTGCTCAGGGAGCACCCCTGGCCCTATGCTCAGGGAGCACCCCTGGCCCTATGCTCAGGGAGCACCCCCGGCCCTGTGCTCAGGGAGCACCCCTGGCCCTGTGCTCAGGGAGCACTCCTGGCTCTGTGCTCAGGGCTCACTCCTGGCCCTGTGCTCAGGGAGCACCCCTGGCGCTATGCTCAGGGAGCACTCCTGGCCCTATGCTCAGGAGCACTCCTGGCTCTGTGCTCAGGGCTCACTCCTGGCCCTGTGCTCAGGAGCACTCCTGGCTCTGTGCTCAGGGCTCACTCCTGGCCCTGTGCTCAGGAGCACCCCCTGGCCCTATGCTCAGGGAGCACCTGGCCCTATGCTCAGGGAGCACTCCTGGCCCTGTGCTCAGGGAGCACCCCTGGCCCTGTGCTCAGGGAGCACTCCTGGCTCTGTGCTCAGGAGCACTCCTGGCCCTGTGCTCAGGGAGCACTCCTGGCCCTGTGCTCAGGGAGCACTCCTGGCCCTGTGCTCAGGGAGCACTCCTGGCCCTATGCTCAGGGAGCACCCCTGGCCCTATGCTCAGGGAGCACCCCTGGCCCTATGCTCATGGAGCACTCCTGGCTCTATGCTCAGGGAGCACTCTTGGCCCTATGCTCAGGGAGCACTCCTGGCCCTGTGCTCAGGAGCACTCCTGGCCCTGTGCTCAGGGAGCACTCCTGGCCCTGTGCTCAGGGAGCACCCCTGGCTCTGTGCTCAGGGAGCACCCCTGGCCCTATGCTCAGGAGCACCCCTGGCCCTGTGCTCAGGGAGCACCCCTGGCCCTGTGCTCAGGGGAGCACTCCTGGCTCTGTGCTCAGGGCTCACTCCTGGCCCTGTGCTCAGGGCTCACTCCTGGCCCTGTGCTCAGGGAGCACCCCTGGCGCTATGCTCAGGGAGCACTCCTGGCCCTATGCCTCAGGGAGCACTCCTGGCTCTGTGCTCAGGGCTCACTCCTGGCCCTGTGCTCAGGGAGCACTCCTGGCTCTGTGCTCAGGGCTCACTCTGGCCCTGTGCTCAGGAGCACCCCTGGCCCTATGCTCAGGGAGCACCTGGCCCTATGCTCAGGGAGCACTCCTGGCCCTGTGCTCAGGGAGCACCCCTGGCCCTGTGCTCAGGGAGCACTCCTGGCTCTGTGCTCAGGGCTCACTCCTGGCCCTGTGCTCAGGGAGCACCCCTGGCCCTATGCTCAGGGAGCACTCCTGGCCCTATGCTCAGGAGCACTCCCTGGCTCTGTGCTCAGGGCTCACTCCTGGCCCTGTGCTCAGGGAGCACTCCTGGCTCTGTGCTCAGGGCTCACTCCTGGCTCTGTGCTCAGGGAGCACTCCTGGCTCTGTGCTCAGGGCTCACTCCTGGCTCTGTGCTCAGGGAGCACTCCTGGCTCTGTGCTCAGGGAGCACTCCTGGCTCTGTGCTCAGGGCTCACTCCTGGCCCTGTGCTCAGGGAGCACCCCTGGCCCTATGCTCAGGGAGCACCCTGGCCCTATGCTCAGGGAGCACTCCTGGCCCTGTGCTCAGGAGCACCCTGGCCCTGTGCTCAGGGAGCACTCCTGGCTCTGTGCTCAGGGAGCACTCCTGGCCCTGTGCTCAGGAGCACTCCTGGCCCTGTGCTCAGGGAGCACTCCTGGCCCTGTGCTCAGGGAGCACTCCTGGCCCTATGCTCAGGGAGCACCCTGGCCCTATGCTCAGGGAGCACCCCTGGCCCTATGCTCATGGAGCACTCCTGGCTCTATGCTCAGGGAGCACTCTTGGCCCTATGCTCAGGGAGCACTCCTGGCCCTGTGCTCAGGGAGCACTCCTGGCCCTGTGCTCAGGGAGCACTCCTGGCCCTGTGCTCAGGGAGCACCCCTGGCTCTGTGCTCAGGAGCACCCCTGGCCCTATGCTCAGGGAGCACCCCTGGCCCTGTGCTCAGGGAGCACCCTGGCCCTGTGCTCAGGGAGCACTCCTGGCTCTGTGCTCAGGGCTCACTCCTGGCCCTGTGCTCAGGGCTCACTCCTGGCCCTGTGCTCAGGGAGCACCCCTGGCGCTATGCTCAGGGAGCACTCCTGGCCCTATGCTCAGGGAGCACTCCTGGCTCTGTGCTCAGGGCTCACTCCTGGCCCTGTGCTCAGGGAGCACTCCTGGCTCTGTGCTCAGGGCTCACTCCTGGCCCTGTGCTCAGGAGCACCCCTGGCCCTATGCTCAGGGAGCACCTGGCCCCTGTGCTCAGGGAGCACTCCTGGCCCTGTGCTCAGGGAGCACCCCTGGCCCTGTGCTCAGGGAGCACTCCTGGCTCTGTGCTCAGGGCTCACTCCTGGCCCTGTGCTCAGGGAGCACCCCTGGCCCTATGCTCAGGGAGCACTCCTGGCCCTATGCTCAGGGAGCACTCCTGGCTCTGTGCTCAGGGCTCACTCCTGGCCCTGTGCTCAGGGAGCACTCCTGGCTCTGTGCTCAGGGCTCACTCCTGGCTCTGTGCTCAGGGAGCACTCCTGGCTCTGTGCTCAGGGCTCACTCCTGGCTCTGTGCTCAGGGAGCACTCCTGGCTCTGTGCTCAGGGAGCACTCCTGGCTCTGTGCTCAGGGCTCACTCCTGGCCCTGTGCTCAGGGAGCACTCCTGGCAGGTGTCAGGAGACCACACCAGATACTGGGGAATGAACGCAGGTCAGCGTGGTGCAAGGCAAGGGTCCTACCCACTGTACTATCTTCAGCCACATGCCTTCATTCCTCACAACCTGTTAGCAGCTCCTAGCAGAGAACTTGGTCCAAGAAGGAATAAAATACATGAGGGCAAAGAGGCATTCCTCTGCCCCACAAGTCCCAACTATCTGTGAAGGGACGAAAGAAGATCTGAATCCTGCTGGGTTGAGGGAGGCCAAGAGCAGCTGGGCCAGTAAGGATGTGAGGAGCGCGGTGCCAGGGAGGAATCAGGGGTGTGGCTGGAAGAAGGTGGGTGGGCACCTACCTCGGACTGACATCCTCTTGGGGAGGATGGTGACGGCGCCCGGCCACCTCCTCCAAGTGCAGCACCGGCGCGCTCTTGGAGCCCCAGCTGTCCGAGCCCATCCAGAAGAAGTGCCCTGTTTGGTTAGCCTTGGGGCAGCCTCCAGCACGCGCCTGTGGGGACACGCACCGTCCAGCCGTGTCCACACATGGCCGTGCCCATTCCGGGCCCCCTCCCCCCCCTCACAGCTAAGCCTGTCCCCAGGCACAGCCTAGACGGCCCCACTGCTGGCCCCCAGCTCCCCTCTCAGCACCCCACTCCTAGCCCCTAGAGCCACGTCTGTCTTCTGCCTGCCTCTGTGCTGGCCCCCGGACTAGCCCCTTGCCGAGGCTCTGTCCTCCCGGGCGTGCCCCCAAGGCCACATGCACATGCCCTGGACCCTTCTTCCATTCTGCCCATCACGTGTACATGCATTCACATGGACACACCACACACATGCACACACGTGTACACATGCATGCACACACATACACATGGATACACACATGCACAGTCGCACACGTGCTCACACACGGACACACACACGGCCACAGCGCACACACACAGACGCACACACGCCTCCACACCCTCCCCTCTGCCCGCTGCCCCTGCCGCAGTGCCCTCCCCTCTCATTCCCTGCTCAGACCCAATTCTGGCCCCTTCAAAGAGCTGCTCCCCCACAGTCTTCTGCGTGGAGGAAAGGTGGGGCAGCGGCTGCTCCTGCTGCCTTCCCCTGGGCCCTACCCAAATCAGGGCCGAGCCGCAGGAAGGTCTCAGGCAGCGCCTATTGGCTGCCCGTGTTCAAAGGCATCTCAAGGAGAGGAGAAACAGGCTAAGCGCATCCAGCCGACACCGCCCAGTGAGACGCTGGAGCACAGAGGAGGCCAGCAGCCTGCTGGAGTCACACAGCAGAAAAGGGTGGGAATGCCCTGGCCAGGTCCAAACTGTCACAGGGACAAGGCAGCAGGTCCCAGGGCTCGAGGGTGGCCACTGGGCTCATACAAGGTGGCCGGCTGGGCAGCATGACCTGGGGCTGCCCAGAATCATCCCCAGCCCACTGGACTGCCTCTTCCCTTCTCTGTCATCTCTTGCCCCAGACGTTCCGGGTTTCCCAAAGCCGCCCCAGGGCACTACACTGTTTCGGGCAGCAGGGAATGTTTCTCAGAGGCACTAGACGTCTGGGGCCCGGGAGTTTTCTGGAACCCACAGCCACGGCCCATTACCATTTGTATCCAGCCACAAAGCCTCCAAAGTCACCTGCGGTTATTTTTGCCCGTCTGCTCCTGGAAATGCTCCTGGATTTCCAGCAAGCCGCCTCTCCCGCGGGCCTCTCCAAGCTCCTGCCTCATCCCTCTTGGCGCCCCAATGCCGCGCAAGCGCTGCTGGCGGGGAAGCTCCTGAGAAGGTCCCACAGCCCGAGCCGCCAGAGCTTCGGGGGCCAGCCTTGTTCGCAGGAGCCCCCTCGCTGCGCAGCCTCAGGGTCAAGGCCTTGGGACACCGACCTGCTCCTCCACCCCTGCCGCATCACCGCGTCTCCTCAAGAGCCTGCTTTGTTTCGACACAGGGTCATGACTGATGGGTGGCGGTTACTAAAAATGGGCCCCAGGAGGCTGCTTAGCAAGAGGGAGGGACCCGGGTGCAGGGCAGGCGGCGAGCAGTCCTGAGGCCCGGGTTCACTCAAGGCAGAGGCCGGGTGAGCCCCCAGCTGAACTGGTGCTGCCTGCGGGAGGGCTGCGGCTTCCCGCTCAGCTGGGCCCCCTGAGGACAGAGCAGCCTCTCCTCTCGGACTGGCCTGTGCTTCCTCCCTCGGACTGGGGTCCCCAGAGCAGCTCAGCCCTCCCCTCCCTTCTCCCCTTCTGTGCACGCACCCACCTGGCCACGCCCCCGTCCCCTCCCTGAATCCCGGGAGCGGCCCCCCGCCTCACGCCTCACCTGATGTCGTCCTCGTTGGCGAAGATGACCACGGCCCTGGCGTTGGAGGTCTCCAGGAGGCGCCGGATGAGCTTGTCGAACTCCCGGGCTTGGGCTCCCGCGGGATCTTCACGGACTGGGCGATGCACACGCCACCTGCAGAGGGCGCCCGTGAGCCGGGTCCCGAGAGCGCAGGACTCCTGGGGCGGCGCACACGGTCTCACACTCAGGCACGCACGTGCACATATGCGCGCACACACACACGCAAAGTCACACTCGTGCATATATGCACACACATTCTCACATACACACTTTCACACTCAGTTTCACACCTGCACACTTACACACTTCTCAAACCTTCGCACACATGCTCACGTAGACCCACACTCACAGACAGTCTCTCTCTGCCACACACACTCCTCCCCTCCCACACGGCCCCCACTGGCCCAAGACAACTGTTGAGCAGTCCTCCATCACGGCCCTTTTGGGTGAGAAATGGAGGCTCAGGAGAAGCGGGTGCCAAGGCCACGCCACAGGCCCCGGCCCCTGTGGGTCTAGAGCAGGGAGGTCTGACAGGAGGAAGACCCCAGGGCTACTGGTGGCTGAGTCAGGGCCCAAATGACAGAAAGGACACCTGGACTTCCTCTGGGAGGCTCCTCGGGGCCACGCAGAAGCCCCAGCCCAGATCCCCATCACTAGAGTCCAGACCACGAGGGTGGACTGGCAGCTGCCTGGGGTGCCCCTATGGTCAGCACTCCCGGGGGTGCACGGGCCACCAGTGACGCCGGACAGACCCAACCAGCAGCCCAATAGGGAAAGGGCTTGTGGGAGCCGGGAACAGCCCGAGGCGCTGAGGGTCTGAGGGAGGAGGTCTATGGGGCCAGGCAGGGGCTCCCGAGAGGAATGAGCTTCACCCTGGAAGGGGCTCTGTCCGCTCCACACCGCCCACCCCTCTCCCCAGGAACCAGGGCCCTGACTCTTGGCAATGCACAAGGCAGCGTGGCCCACTGCCCCCACCCTGAATAATGCCCCCGTGTAGCTCCTGCCTCTTCCCAGCAGGTCAGGCTCCCTGGGACTCTCCTAAGATGACACGGAAAGCAAGCCTAAGCTGCAAGCAGCCCCGAGGGAGGGGCAGAGGCAGCAAGCCCCCGGGCAGCACAAGTGACCCTCCAGCTTTGGATCTGAGCGAGAGAGCCCAGGGCCTGCACAGCGCAGCGAGACACTCACTAGCTCGGGCTCAGCCTCCAGATGGTCCACGACCACGGCCCTGCCCCACCCGGGGAGACAGGCGGACAGGAGGAGGCGGCTGGAGGGGGCCGAGGAGAGCTGCCTGGCCCCAGAGAGGAGCCCGGGGCAGGGGGCGGTTAACTGCTCTGCATCAGTGGGCCCTCGGGTTAAGCTCTCTGGGGCGGTCCCGCAGAGGCTCCCCGGATGACGCCTGCCTGCAGGAGAATGTGGTGACCGCAGCTGGAATTCGAGTGAGTCACGGCCGGGTGACTGGGAGCAGGCGTGAAGATCCTGCTACTGACTGCAGCGGGGTGGGGGCGTGCGAGCAGAGCGGGGGCACGTGGTGCAGAGCAGCGCAGCTGCAGTGTTCACGCAGGGCCGCTCATGACAGATGCCCAGTGCACACACGCGGGGCTCCAAGAGGGCAAGAAGCCCCCGAGGTCGCACAGAGAGGCGGGACAGGGCTGTCAGGCAGGATGAAGGCGGGGCGTGAGGACCTCAAGCACAGAGCTGCCCCCAGGGTGCCTGGCCCGGGAGGAACCTATCCCTGTGGGCCACTCGAGGGGGCCACTCAGGGGTCCCTGGAACTTGCCCGGGAGGACCTGAGGTGACAGGACCTGCCCCTGGGCCCCCATGTGCCAGGGTCAGGAGGAGCAGTGTCTCTGAGCTTCACGGCAAGCCTGGCGCTCTGGGTGGACCCCACCTGGGGAGGGCTGCCCACAGCTGTGTCAGGAAGATGGGGAGACTGAGGCTGAAGGTGCAGAGGTGAGCAGAGCCTCCCAGCGGCCAGTGGGACTGAGACCAGAGCTCACCCAGGACAGAGAGGAAAGGCCTGGCTGGGGGTCTCTGTTGATCCCCATCTCCCGCAGCGCCGCCCCACTCTGAAAAACCCCAAATCACAAGCTCGCCCAGCCAAGCCTGCCGTGCTCTGGGGCCCTGGGTCTTGGCTCTGTCAGCCCAGCACTGACTCGGTTGCCCACTTCCGCCCCCTCCAGCAGAGAGGTGCGTCCCACCCCGTTCAGGGAGTGAAATACGATCCAGGGATCCACGTGGACAGCAAAGGTCACCACACACCCAGGCTGACCTCTGCCTCCCCGCTCCAGACACAGAAACCAAAGAAGAAAAAGCAGCCTGAGGAGTGGGGACCCGGGGCCCTGGCTCTGTGGGACCCGCGTCTCGCCGTGTGGCACAGCCCTGGAGGGGCTTGGCTGCCCGGCCCACCGCCAGCTCTGCGCCTCTAAGGCAGCTCCTCTGCGCCCAGGACCAAGGGCAGCCAGGCATAGGGACCGCGAGTCTCCCAAGAGCCTGGCCTGAGTAGACTGGGCAGCCGCCATGCAAAGTGGGCGAGGCTGCGCAGGGCCACTCAGTAGCCGGCAGGGTTCTGGCCCCGGCCTGAAGTGGCAGTCAGGACCCAGGCTAGCCCCAGGGGCTGCCCAGCCCCAACAAACCTGCAGTGACCACGGGGCAGCCCCACAGCTCCCCAAGTGCCCCAATCCACTTCTTTCTCCCCAATATCTCATCCCACCTTGCAGTGAGTGCCCAGTGCCATGTACAGGGGGACCCCGCTGACCCTCACATCACACTGCGCCTCGTCCTCAAAACTGATCGTGCTTGGAGTGGAAACCGTCAGTGTTGGTGCAGATATGGAAGACAAGGGACTCCACCACTGTGTGAGAATGCCTGGTGCAGCCCCTGTGTGGAGCAGTATGGGAGTCCTCAGTCGACCTAGAACTGAGCTGCCAGATACCCAGCAACTCCACTGCTGGCAGCTACCGCCAGGACAGAAAACCTGCATTCAAGGGACATACACCAGTATCCATTGCTGTGCTCAGTGCAATAGCTAAGCTGTGGAATTGGCCCAGGTGCTGGCTTCAGATGAATGGATTATGGAGACTGGGCTCTGGACACAATGGAATACTACGCAGCCACAAGGGACGGAACAATGAAACCATACGATCCGCTGCAGCCTGGTCGAACTGGAAGGTGTCAAGTTGAGTGAAGTCAGAAGAAAAAAGGACACTCCTGATGTTCTCACTTATCAGTGTAATCAGAATACTGGATGAGAAAGGGGTTGCCTAGGGCACTCTTGACCCCAGAGTATCAGAAGAGAAGGACAAAGAAGGAGCGAAATCAAGGGAGAAGGAAGATGAGAAAGGGAAATGACAGGGGACAAGTGTGAGGGGCTTCGGGCATACCACTGAAGTGCCAGCGCGCTCTGCTTATATATTCAAGCACAGACCCAGAGTCACCAGGTCGCACTCAAACCATGAGATCAAAACTACAACCAGAGCTTTGAAATGTGCCTGTGAGGTGGCAGGTGGATGTGGGAGCGGGAGCACGGCGACACTGGTGGAGGGACTGGTGCAGTATTGCATGCCTAAACCCAACCATCCATCACTTCGTAAGGCAGAGTTCTTTAATAATACAACCGCAGCGCATGGTCCCAGCCCTCACAGCCCCGCCTCTCCCCCAGCCACAGGACACCGGGGTCTGCAGCCCCCCAGAGTGAGGAGAAGCATAGCTGAGCGGCTTGGCACCATTCCTGCCTTGACACCCCAGGACTGGGCAGCCCAGGCATACCCAGGAACGCTCCAACAGCCACGCCTAAAGCAGCAAACACTGGCTGCAGGAAGCCTCGTTCCAAAGGGAAAGTCAAGCTGTCGCGTCCACACAATGGGTCATCCAGAGTTTAGAGCCGCTGGACAGGGCCAGAGTGACAGCTCAGCGGGCAGGCATTTGCCTTGCCCCATCAACCCAGGGTCAATCCCCAGCACCTCACGTGGTGACCAGCAGGAGCCCCAGCAGGGGTCATTCCCGAGTAACCACTGAGCATCAACAGTGTGACCCAAAACCAAAACAAAACAAAACAGCATCTGAAAAGACTGACTTAGCAGAGCAGGGGACTGCGCAGCAGGAGGCTCTTACCTTGCAGGCAGCCAAGCTCCCGTTGCTCCCCTGCGCCACATGAGGTCCCCACGCACTGCCAGGGGACCCCTGAGCATAGAGCCAGAAGGAGCCCCTAAGCATTGCTCTGATTAGGGGTGTGGTGGCCAGTCTTTCCAAATGCCCCGCCCCGGGAAAAAATGCATTAAACAGTTCTGATTATCAGTGAAACTGAAAAAGCAACTGGCATGATCTGGCCCGTTTAGGCAGCATTTAAAAGCCAGCTACCATCAAGTCCATTCCTTAGGGCCACACACAATATGTAGGAGCAAAGCAGATGCCGGTGGTGTTTTTCTCTGCTCTGCCCACTGGCACCTCCCTGAGGCCCTGGCCCATAGCTGGCACATACAGGTGCTCAGGAAACATACGCTGAATGGCTAGCCCAGGACAAGAGGAGACCCCCGGCCCCTCCAAGCCCCTGTCATCTCAAGAAGGGAAAAGAGAGGGGGCTGGTTTGTAGCCAAGTGGCTACACACAGGCTTCAAGGGCATGGCAGCCTGGGTTTGATCTCTGGTACCAAACCAGAGCTGCCCAATTAGAGGCAAATATGATCGAATGCAAGCCTTGGGGGCCTTGGGGAAGCCAGGAGCCCCACAGCCAGGCACAGCAGTCTCTAAGCCTGGGGCAGAGAGCACCACGGGCATCCACAGGGGAGACTGGTTACCCTCCTGGGGCTTGCTTTCTCCCGCGCAGCCTTAGGATGCCTGAAATCCTACCCTGGGGCTGAGCCAGGTGGGCCCCCCGGGAACTGCAAGCCTCGGCCCTGGGCTCCTGCCCTGACCCGGCTGGGACTTGGTGCCAGAGTTTCACCGTGGAAACGTGATCCCCATTTCCCACTTTATTCTGTGCCTTTCCGTGGTGTGGCCTGGGGACCCGTTCTGGAGTTCTCCAGAACCCACCAAGGTATCCAGGCACCGTGCCAGTATCCAGCTGCAAACCCGGGCCGGCCAACACTAGCCTGTGTGCCAGCCTTCCATCCGCTCAGTCCTAAGAAACAATGTCCGTAAGACTCGGGTCCAACAGAGGCAAGAAGAGCAGGCTATGATGACAGTGCTGGGGGAAGGCGCTCACCTTGCATCCCAGGGCTGCCTGTGAGATCCCCGAGCACCGCCAGGTCATCCCTGAATACCATCCAGTACGGCACAAAACTCAAAAAGATTAAAAAAATCAGAAAAAGATGAAGCAGCCCCGGAGAAGGCCAAGGGGGCATGACCTGGGCAGGCGGCAGAGGACCCCGGGCCTGTCCCCAGGTACTGACCCCCACACACTCGGCACTTCTTAGCCTGGGTCCTGGTTGTGCCTGAGTGCACTTAGATGGGCTACAGGCAGGGTCGGCGTCTGCGCGCATAAGGCAGGTACGGTGATGACCATGGACACGGTAAGGCCTGGGGTGGCATGTGGTATGCGACGTGGGGGGACAGGCAGGGAGGCCCAGTGGTCTGCGCTGACAGCAGGGGAGTGGCTCCGTGCTGGACGTGCAGCCTGGACCCTCGGGAGGAGCCAGGCAAGGGGACTATGTTCCTATCCCCAGTGCTGGCCACTGTCTGCACGCAGGGTCCAGGAGCTATGTGAGGCTGGACACCACAGGGGAGACTGAGTCCAGCGTCCTGGCTGGGAGCCTGCCCCAGGGCACGCAGCAGGGACAGCACCGGTCACCACGCTGCTCTGCTCAGCCTCTCCCGAAACTGCTCACCTCTGCAGTCTCAGTGGCCTGACCAGAACCAGGATGGGGCAACCCTGTCCACGGCCCCCGCCTCCCCACCCCTCCCTTCCTGCCTCCACCCTCCCTGCTCACCCTCCTGAGCCCACCCCTCCCCCTGAACTCACACACGCAATCCCTGCAGCTCACACGCCCAGGTGAGCCCTGAGCCCAGGCTCTGGACTGGGAGCTGAGTGGTCCCGCTGTGCCTCACCAGCCCCCAGACTGGAGCGGGCGCCCCGGCCTCTCCCGGCCCTGTGCCCGCTGCAGCCCCCCTGGGTCCCAGAGACCTCTCTCTCTCTCTTCCCTTCTCTCCTCCCTCCCCTCCTTTCCTTCTCTTTTCCTTCCTCTCTGTCCTTTTAAACTTGAGACAAACAAAAACAATGGAATGCCAAACCCTAGGAAATCAAGTGGAAAAATCTATATTACGGCAGAACGTGAAGACAGCAAATTGTAACACGGATGGAAAGAGAAGGGAGTTACACAACCAGGGGGTGTCCTCCAGGCTCCCCTCTAGGCCCCAGCTAGAGCGGTAAGGGATGCTGGGGTTGCCATGGGTATCGTGGCCTCACACACACATGCACACACAGAAGTCTCTCAATCTCACACAACACACAACTCACAATCTCTCGCACACCCCACACGCAATCACACACATTTTCCAATCTTTTACATAGTCTCTCACACACAGCCCAGTTTGGCGTATACACTTCACAGTCTCATGCACACACCTCACACAGTCTCACACAGCCCACAGTTACACACCCCTCACAGTCTCACACACCCATACACAGACTTCTCACACACAGCCCAGTTTCAAACACACACACACACACACACACAGTCTCTCACACATTCTCACACACCACCACCACCCCCACACACACACACCCACACTCCACACACAGCCGTATATGATGGCCCCACCAGGCCAGCAGTAGCCACATGATGTGCTGGTCCCACACGCCCACGCCTGAGAGGTGCCCTCGGCCGCTCCACCTCTGGCTGAGAGCTGTCCTGGTGTCTCCAGGACCATTCCTGAAACCCCTCCAGCCTGTGCCGAGCATGGAGCCCCGGGCCTGCCTGGACCCACTCTCATTAACTCCGAGGGCAGCACTTTCCCACCCAACTACTACTGCAGGTGGGGACCACACCTGTAGTTCTCAGGGCTCTTCCTGGCTCTGTGCTCAGGCATGGCCCCGGCACTTCCCGTCCTGGGGGACCATATGTGATCTTGGGGATCCAGCCGGGTCTGCGGCACGCAAAGCAAGTGTATTATTTTCTGTATTATCTCTGACTCCCAAATCATATTTATGGAGCAGTCTTGCTCCCCTATCAAAGTCCTTTCTTCAGAACACTTTGGCCCCCCCATCATCAGCCCTGCCCCCAGAGCCCTGGAGGCCCCGCCCCTGCCCCCCCAGCCACCCCACTCTCTAGGATGAGCACCCCAGAAGCACTGGGCAGAGGCCCGGTGTGCGAGCAGAGCAGGCCTGCTGTGACAGCGGACTGAGTCTGGGCGAGGCCCGCGGCCTCCTCAGCCGCTTACTGGCTTCACGAGACGCCTCCCTGTCCTCTCTCCACATCTCCACTCTGCACTATGGAATGGAATGGTGGACGCAGCAGGGTCCAAGGCCGTTGTGGGGAGTAAAGGGGAATTGGGGAGACAGCCCTGTCCCTGGAGAGGGGGAAAGTGCAGCTGGGGGAGTTCCTGCCTCGGAGTTGGGCACCGCTGATCCCTCCTCGGAGGCGCCCGCTGCGGCTGGGGCTGCTGGCTGCATGACCCGAGCTGCATTCAGGAGCTTGGCTCTGAGCTTTGGGTCAGGGAAACGTGCTGAGTGACCGACCTAGTATCTTAACACAAACCCGTTCAGGCAAAACAGCTTTGAAGCGTCAAAGGGGTGGGGGAAGCACAGGTGTTGGGAAGGCAGATGGTGGGGGGACACGGGACCCAGAGTCTGGGGGCTCCTGCCCAGCCCCGCCCCAGAGGCGTAGCAACAGACCCCCTTTCCGTGCGCCCCAGTTGCGGCGGGGAGAGGACGGAGCAGCCCTGAGAGCCCTAGCCTCGCAAGCCCAGGCCCTCCCCAGCGGGCCTCCTCGCCGCCCGTCCGCTTTGCCAGTGCTGACCGCTCCTCCAGACAATCTCCTCCCGCGTGCCCTGCCTAAGCCCTGCACACTGGGGGCCCACAACTCCCGGTCTCCCACCGCAGCACTCAGGGCGCCCACTCGGGGCCCTTCTCCCACTTCTGCTGTCAGAGGCTGCCCCAGCCCGCCGGGCCCAAGCGTGGCCCCCCTTCTCTGCAGCCCTCCTGACGGTCTCGCGCCTCACCATAACTGAGTTTGCCCGGAGTCCCCCAGGAAAGGTGCTCAGAGCCATGCCTGACACTTTAGCTTCAATGCGCATCTGGCCCTGCTACTACTGTCCAGAACATCTCCCCCACACACTACCGCCACCGGTCAGCCCTGCAATGGAACACTCTGATCTCTCCTGACTCCCGCAGAGATCCAGGCCTGCCGTGGGGAAGCAGGAGCCAGCGAATGTGGAGACAACCAAGCCCACAGCCTGCAATGCCATCACCTAGAAACCTGAAAGTGCCGTCAGCACCCAGCGAGCTGCAGACACAGTCCGGGGCAGAAGGGTCAAGAAGGGAGTCTTGGTCCAGATCCACGCCCCATCCCTGGAGGCTCCAAGGGATTGAGAGGGTCCGGGGCTAGGGGCTGGCAGTGGGACTTGCATCTTGGCCGGAGAGAAACAGGCAGCTGCAAGCCGGGATGAAATATTTAGGAGCCCACATCTCCAGGAAGAAGAAAGTGACAAGCAAAATGAAATGTTGAGATGTAATTACCCAGACAGCCCAAGCGGAGTCTCCCCCCGGCGTCCACAAGCAGGCACTGGGTAATGAAGTCCTCCTAGGACATGCCCAGCGCCCACCCTCACGCCCTCCTTCTCCATTCTGATCACCTGCTGCAGAACGGCAGGCGGCATGGGGGCAGCCGGGGGCGGAGTGGCAGGTAGGCCCAGGTATCAGGACCATCTTCCCCTCCCCGTGGTGAACGGCTGAGACAGCAAATCTGACTGTGTCCCCGAAACTGGCCTTGGAGGGAATTGGGGTGGACAGTTGTCTGCAGGTAAGTGAGCCAGCAGACACAGGACTCCCCAACTGGGTGAGTGGAACCTTCTGGAAGCCCAGGTCAGACTTGGGGAGTAGGAGCTGCTGGACAAAGGGGAGGGGCTAATGTCCAGACTCAAACCCTGAGCTGAAGCATAGTCCACTCCACCCCCCAAACACCGTCCCAGGGCTGCCCATGTGCCTGTTCAGTCTCCCCTGGAATGCAGAGAGCAGACAGGAGGGTCGGTAGCCAAGCCCAGGCCTGGACCCAGGGGCTATGGTGAGTGGGCTCAGGAGAGCAGGGGAGCCGGGTCAGGAGCTAGTGGCCCCTTCCTGCTCCCGGAGCTGGGGAAGCTCCGCTCCTTGACGGGGTGGGCAGAGCACCCAGCGGTCCGGGGCGGGGGCCCTGCACTTGTTCCCTAGTCCCCAGGCCCCTCACTACCTCACCTGTACCTCTGGGTGTGCCCTGGTGGTCACCAATATGGCATCACCAGACTGAGAAAATGGCAGGGAGTGGCCCTTGGGGGGTGGGGACAAAGAGGCGCCATCTGCTAGATCCTCGCTGCAGGCCTTGCAGGGCTTCTGGACTGCAGGACAAAAGCCTCCTGCTACAGGTCTGAGCAGCCGCAGAGAGCGGTGAGAACTCCAGGTCTTGAGGGCCTCGGTGCTCGGATGTTTCTATGCCCCTAGGAGCTGGCGGGGCTCCCCGGAGTTGGGGGGGTCCTTTCCAACCAGAGCCTGGGCCAGAGAGGGGCTGTCATCTGCCCGGAGCCCTCCCTCAGCCCTAATCTACCAGGTCAGCAATGACCCCACAGCTTGCCTAGCCGGGCCAGCCCTCCCAGCTCCCCGGGATAGCCCTCGGCCCCTTTTCTCCAGCATCGACCACCCCTCAGGGCCCAAGTGCCCTGCCTGCAGGGGATGAAGATTCCTCACTACCCTCATGGCCTCCTCTCCTGGGCTACGGTCTCCAGCACACCCATATGCCAACCACCAGGCGTGCCTCCCTCCACCTTCACTCCGCCCATGCCGTCAGCCTCTGCCCCTGAGGCCCCTTCTCAGACTCCTCCTTCAAACCAGCAATGTCCTTGAGGACTCAGCTGGGAAGAAGAAAGGATCCTCTTCTCCAGGAAGCCTCCATGGATGTCCCCATGCTCCTTCCACTCTGGGTGGGTGCCCATGACAATCCCACTTCCCAACTTAGCCCAGCACTTAGCACAGCAAATGGAAATGATTGGACTTGATGCCTCTGTGCCCACCAGCCCCTGAGCTCCAGGAACAGCCTGGCCAGGCCCACTGCCAGAGACAGTATTTATTGATTCAGCAACAATTTTCTCAGCATCCTCCCCCCTCTCCCGCCCCACCCCGCCGCCAGATACTGTCTTTGATGCTATGGGAACAGCTGTGAGTAGGACAGATACGAGGCCCACCCTCCCGTCTGTAAAGAAGATGCGAGATGCCGATGAATGAATGATTGGACAAATAAAAAGATTCATTCATTACAAGCTTCCCTGCTGTCCAAAAGGCCTCTGGGCCCCATCTGCTGGCCTGTCCTCTGCCTCCACTTCCTGTTCCCCAATGCATTTCGCTTGTTCATCCTCCCTTCCTCCTCTCTCTCTCTCTCTCTCTCTCACACACACGCACACACACAAATAGACATGTATACACACATACAAGCACATATCCATACACAAGACATTTGCATATGCACATACACATAGACACAGACACACACACACACACACACCACCTGCCCCCAGTATTCCTCTCTTCAATGGCCTCGTTTTGGGCAGGGGACCCCCCCCACAGAAGTGCTCAGGTCTTATCTTGCTCTGTGCTCAGGGACCACTCTGGGAGGGCTTGGGAGACTACCTGGGGGTGCCGGGGATTGAACCCAGTCTGGCTGCATGCAAGTGCCTCCCCACCGAGATCTCCCCAGACCTCCACG
The DNA here is from genome assembly GCA_021461705.1 of Cryptotis parvus. NCBI lineage: Eukaryota > Metazoa > Chordata > Mammalia > Eulipotyphla > Soricidae > Cryptotis > Cryptotis parvus. The sequence goes on from JAJIBD010031475.1 coordinate 127,195, forward strand.
GGCTCATCCCTGCACCCGTTCTCACTGGCTCCACCTACACCACTCCCACCTTAGGGTTACGACCATTGTACAGACAAGGAGAGTGAATCCCACAAACCAGAGACTAGAGCCGGCTGTGCCCTGCCCTGCACCAGTCTTCTCCTTCCAGAGGGACTCTCTCCCTACTGTAAAATGGGAGGCAGAGAGGGCCAGGGAGATGGGAAGGGGCCCATGCCTGGCCCTGCAGCCCTTCCATGCTCACGGTTCTCCTTTCCCACTTCTCTCCTCTGCCACTTGCTCCTGCTCCCTCCCTCGGGAGGCCTCCCTGGGGCCCAAGAAGTCTGCAAGATGGTTGTTAGCTTTCTTCTGGCTCGTTAAAAATGAGAATTTGCATAGAATATCCATATGATCATTCTGTCTCGTGCAAAATGAGGCATGGTTCTAACACACAGAGTAAGTGGGGGGTTCTAACACACGGAGAGTGGTGGAGAGAAGAAGGGAGTCGCCACAGGGGTGGGGCCGGGCAGGAAGAGGCTAAATGCTGGCCCTTTGGGCCTGGCGGGTCACACAGTGACCCGTGACCCCTCTGGCCCTTTCTGTAGGAAATCTGTCTGGGTGCTTTACTCTCCCAACACCCGGAAGAGAGGCTGCAATGACACCCACTTTACAGATGGAGAAAATGAGGGCTAGTGTGAACAGTGGCTGGTGCACAGACAACAAGTCCATAGCAGGCCAGGTGGGGCAGCAATTTGCCGAGGGCTGACCTGCACCTCTCACTCCACGTGCTTCTCTCAAGAGTGCCCTGCTGCCAGAACCCCGCATACTCTCAGGGAGACAGGCCCTGCCATCCTGCTAAGCTCTGCCTTCCACAGCCCTCACTTCCCGTCCCCAGGCCTCTCCCTCCTGACAACACTGAGCCAGATGCAGAGATTCCCGCCTCCCAAACCTCATCCCTGCTGTGGAATTGTATGCAGGCCCGCTCGTCCCAAAAAGGCTTCAGCACAGTCCCCGGAAATTCGCGTATTTGAAACAGAAACTGGTGAATACGCCAAGGGAAGGGGAGCTGCGCATTGTCTCCACAGCCCACTCCTGAGCAGCCCCGACTCGCCCTGCAGGTTGAGCTCTCACAGGGCCTCCAAGACAGGGCTGAGTGGTTGCTGCTGTCCGTGGTGCTGAGCCTGTCCTCCCTGGGCGTGGGCTCTGCCCTTCCCCAGCCTGGTCTCAGTCATCACTGATGCCCTGCATACCCACAGTGACCTCCTCTGCCTCACCACCACCACCGGGACCCCAGCAAAGAGGAGCCTATCCCTGGCTGACTCCAACTTCCAGGGGCCTCTTCCCCAAGTCACCCCTCCCAGTGGCCCCAAGACCTCCTGCAACCGGCTCCCTTCTGCCCCCACTCGCCTGCTCCGGCATCTGGACGTGGCCCCCACTGCCAGGAAGCCCCCATTCCATTAGGCCCAACACTAGCTGTTCCTCTGTCTGGGGTCCTTGAGACCCCACGGCCCCCCATCATCGCATGCAGGGCGGCCTTTGTGTCAGCAGAAGGGGCTCCCCAAGCTTCAGGCCAGCCCATGGCGACTGAGCCCACACACAGCACGGGATGGCCACCGACAATTGAGAAAGCCTATCCCCAAACATCAGCTCTCGGCCCCGGGATCCGCCTCTGTCCAGTGCCTGCTCCCGCCCAGGCTCCTGTCCATCAGTCACGCTGTAGGTGCCCCATGGACATTAACTCCACCAGAGCAAGCAGAAGGCAGCCTAGGTGGTCGATTCCATCTGTCACACACCGAGGGGCTTGGTGCCGTGTCACTCAGCGCCCAGGACACCTCCACTAAAACAGGGACAGATCAGGGAACGTGGCTCAGTGGCAAAGTGGCCTGACATTTGTGAGACCCAAATTCAGTTTCCACAGGCCCCTGCCACCTGCGCTTTGACAGAATAAATTGAGGGTTCCCTCACCCATGCGCCAAGGAGAGGAAGAGCTGGGGAAGGGCTGATGGCACTGGGAGGTTTAGGGACTGACCTGGGAGGACAGAGGTGAGGAAGCTAGAGAACCCCAGAGGGGAGCATATGGGCTCGGGCACAGCAACACTGCGTGCCCACAGCAGGACCAGGAACATGACGGACAGTGAAGTCATAAGGGACCTGGAGCCCCTTGTGCACGGACAGCAAAGCCCCGTGTTCAGAGACCAGAGTTCTCTGACTCACTCTCATGCTGGGGATGAAGCAGAAATCAGAGAGGGAAAGTGACTGACCCAGGGTCACACAGCCACCCAGAGGCCAGTGGCCCAAGACTGAGCTCAGCTCTTCCAGCTTCACACTCTGTTGTAGTGGCTGCTCACGGTCCTAGGGAGAGCCAGTGTCTAGCCTACCACTCTGCACACTGAATCATGCAGGGGATAGGCTATGAAAGGAAAGAGCAGCAGGGGCTGCCACCAGGAAAGAGAACATGCTTTAAGTCCAAAAAGAAATCTGCAGGGCTGGAGCAATAGTACCTCAAAGAGGGCGTTTGCCTTGCATGTGGCCAACCTGGGTTGGATCCCCACATTCCATATGGTCCCTTGAACAATGCCAGGGGTAATTTCTGAGTGCAGAGCCAGGAGTAATCCCTGAGCATTTCCAGGTGTGCCCAAAAAGAAAAGGAAAGGAAAGGAAGGAAGGAAGGAAGGAAGGAAGGAAGGAAGGAAGGAAGGAAGGAAGGAAGGAAGGAAGGAAGGAAGGAAGGAAGGAAGGAAGGAAGGAAGGAAGGAAGGAAGGAAGGAAGGAAGGAAAAGGAAGGAAGGAAGGAAGGAAGGAAGGAAGGAAGAGAAACAGGGAGAGAGAAAGAGGGAGGGAAGGAATGTACAAACGAATGAAGGAAGAAATCTTCAAAGAGGCTGGCACCAGCAAACATGGCTGGGTGGGAGCAACAGATAGAGTGATATCAACCTAACACCCTGTATGGTTTCCTGAACCCTGTCAAGAGTGACAGTGAGCACAGAGCCAGGAGTGAGCCCCAAGCACAGCTAGATGTGGCCTCAAATTATAAATAAATAAAAGTCTGGGACTGGAGCGATAGCACAGCGGGTAGGGTACTTGGCTTGTACACATCCAACCTGGGTTCTACCCCCCAGCATCCCATATGCTGGGGGGTTGCTGGGGATCCCCGGCATCCCCCAGAAACCCCCAAGCACCACCAGGAGTAATTCCTGAGTGCAGAGCCAGGAGTAACCCCTTAGCATCACTGGGTGTGACCCAAGAATCTAGATGGATGGATGGATGGATGGATGGATGGATGGATGGATGGATGGATGGATGGATGGATGGATGGATGGATGGATGGATGGATGGATGGATGGATGGATGGATGGATGGATGGATGGATGGATGGATGGATGGATGGATGGATGGATGGATGGATGGATGGATGGATGGATGGATGGATGGATGGATGGATGGATGGTTGGATGGATGGATGGATGGATGGATGGATGGATGGTTGGATGGATGGATGGATGGATGGTTGGATGGATGGATGGATGGATGGATGGATGGATGGATGGATGGATGGATGGATGGATGGATGGATGGATGGATGGATAACTTGATCACTTGATATCCTGTTATTCATAGATTTGCTCGAGCAGGCACCAGTAATATTTCCATTTGACCCTATCATGTGCCAGTGTAGCCCAATGGCATTTGGTTGTTTCAGGAACACTGAGAGCCTCGAACCATTTGTTCAGGTTCTTGATAAGGAAGTCTGACCATTTTGTAGGTGGGCAGCCATGCGATCTTTTGATGTCCTGTGGAATCCAATCGGTAACAGCTCTAGTCCAGGGGTCGTCTCCAGATCGCATTATATGACCAGCCCATTTGATTTTTGATGTCCTGGTGAACGAGACAGCATCCTTTGATTTTCGAATAGCGACGAAAGTCAGAACTCCGGATTCCTTCTCTCACTTGAGTGAGGCGTGATATTCCAAGAATAGCTCTTTTGATTCCTCTTTGGGAGACACGAATAGCATTCTCATCCTGCTTTCATAGGGCCCAGGTCTCTGAGGCATATGATAATGCAGGGAGAATGGTGGAGTCAAAGAGATGTGCCCGGAGCCGAAGGTTCTCTGTCCTTTTGGCTATTTCTTCGATTTTTTGAAGGCAATCCATGCTGCTCTCTCTTCCTCCTGCACAGCTCAGGTTTTAGGTCGTTCATCATGTTAACTTCTTGACCTAGGTACACATAACTGCTGCATTCAGAGATGTTTGTTTCATTGAGAGTGAATGGGGCCTCTGGAACTAGTTCATTTTTCATTATCATAGTTTTCTTCAGATTCAGCTGTCGACCTATCTTCCCACATTCTCGGTTAAAGTCAGCCAGCATTTGTGCCGCTTGGCTGATGTTTGGTGTTATTAGAACGATGTCATCAGCGAAGCGGAGGTGGTGTAGTTGCCAACCATCTATCTATCTATCTTCACTCCCATTCCTTCCCATTCTAATTGTCGCATGATGTTCTCGAGGGTGGCGCTGAAGAGTTTTGTTGAAATGGTATCACCCTGCAGAACCCCTCTTTTGACGTCAATGATCACTTCCCTGTAGAATGGTAAGATCCTGGTGGTGAAACTGTAATACAGCTCACGAAGGATCTTGATGTATTGGGTTTGAATGCCCTGTTTGGCTAGGGCTTCCATGGCCACTTCAGTCTCCACAGAATCAAAGACTTTCTTTATATCAATGAACGTGAGACAGAGAGGCATCTTGAACTCTCTATAGACTTCAATGAGTTTGGTTATCATGTGGATATGGTCGATTGTGCTGAATCTTTTCAGAAGCCAGCTTGCTCACATGGTTATCCTTCATTTAATGTTCTGCCAATCCTGTTCAGGATTTCAGGATGACTCGAGTGAACAGTTTGTAGATGATGAACAACAGGCAGATGGGGTGGTAGGTAGGTAGGTAGGTAGGTAGGTAGGTAGGTAGGTAGGTAGGTAGGTAGGTAGGTAGGTAGGTAGGTAGGTAGGTAGGTAGGTAGGTAGGTAGGTAGGTAGGTAGATAGATAGATAGATAGATAGATAGATAGATAGATAGATAGATAGATAGATAGATAGATAGATAGATAGATAGATAGATAGATAGATAGATAGATAGATAGATAGATAGATAGATAGATAGATAGACAGACAGATAGACAGACAGATAGACAGATAGACAGATAGACAGACAGATAGACAGACAGACAGACAGACAGACAGACAGATAGATAGAAAGAAAAATCTTTAAAGAAAGCAAAGAAACCATGGTTCTTGTCCATGGATAGACAGAGACACGCCCATATCAGGGAGACCAGGGCAAAGGCGTGAGGCGTGAGACCAGCCCCTCTCTGCTCTGAGAGACTCAGAGAGACCAGGGAAGGGGTGAGTGGCATCTAGCCAGGGAGCCCTCACACCTGGTCCGCTTCATTTCTGCCCCCCAGAAGAGTATCCAGGGACAGCGGAGATGTAACGGTCACTCAGGATCAGGATGGCCTAGCCAATTAGGCAGCGGCACAGGGGCTGGCCTGAGCCACCCCCCCACCCGCTGGCTCCAGGGAGGACGTGTAATGAGGACAGGCTGGGCTCTTGGGGACGGTCCCTGCGCTGTGACTTTTAGTGAGGTTGCCCTGGGTTGCCCCACCCCGAAAGACAGCTAGGGCCACTTCTCTCTCCTAGACACAGCTAAAAGCAGAGCAGGACCCACCCTGCAGCCCACCCCTACTGGCACCCACCTGTCACCAGGTTGGCAGGACAACAAGAAGCCTCCAGCCTGTGTCCCCACAACACTGGCCCCCCAAGACTGAGCCTAACTCCCACCTTCATGCCCAGAGGTCCGCTGAGACACCCAGTAAATAAAGCCATAGTGGTGACCGCCTGAGGGCACAGGCAGAGTGGCTGGTGGCCGAGAATCAGCATGAGAACTCTGTGACAGGAAGAGGGCTCCACGCCAGGGCACGTGGCCTGGGACAGTCACTGGGGCTGGGGGTCAAGCCCTGGGGAAGACCACCTCAACCTGGCCCCCGAGGGACAGCTCTGCATGGGGGAGAGCAGAAGGAAGAGGAGTGAGTCTTGACTGCCCCTGGTGGACAGAGGGGACCTTCACTGCCCACTGCCCTGGGGAAGCTCCCCAGGCCAGCAGGCTGGATGCCTAGGGCAAAGACACGCAAACACAGGCTTGGCCGGCAGGATGCTCAGTCCTGGCCCTGTCCCAGGACCAGACAAGCAGCCCCACCTGCCTCCCGCTCCTCTCCTGGCTCCAGCTCTGGCTCAAGCTGCTACCCCACCTGGCAGGCCCTGCCCTCCTCACCTCATGCCCGGGAGCCTGGGCCAAGCCCTGCTGGACGCGGGCTCACTGGCCTGGAGCCCTCACAGCTTCAGGGTTCACGGGAGAGGCATGGAAGCGTGGCTCAGTGGTCAAGCGCACGCCCAGCGCACGAGGCCCTAAGTGCAACCCCCAGGGTCCCGCAGAGAGCGGCAGAGCTGCGCCAGGCGTTCTTCTCAGCCCCCTGCCTCTCCCCTCTCTCCGCTCTTCTTCCCTCTCTCCCTCACCCCTCTCTCCCGCTCTCTCGCTCCCTCTCCCTCTCTCCCTCTCCCTTGTTCCCTCTCTCTCCCTCTCCCCCCACTCTCTGTTGTCTTCTTTTTTGGGCACACCTAGCAATGCTCCGGGCTCAGTCCTGGCTCTGCTCTCAGGCATCACCACTGGCAGGGCTTGGTGGCCCCTGTGGGAGCCGGGGATGCAGCCACGTGAGCCGCGCTGGCTCGTCTCTGGACTCTGTCTCTGCCGCTGCTTCCCAGGCCCGCTGCAGAGGCCTCGGGCGAGCTCTATGCAGCAGCTCGGGGCCAAGTGCCCAGCAGAGGTAATGGCAGCAGGAAGCCGGGCCGGGTGGGGGATTCATGGGTCTGGGGCGCTAAGGGTCCCCTTGGCACCCCCAGGGCAGGCTGCACACGCTGCTGAGGGAGAAGCCAGCAGCGGCTGCTCCCCTGTTCACCCCGACCCCGCCATCTTCAGGCTCCTGAGAGCGTGTCTGTGATCAGAGCCAGGAGGGCCCAAGGCAGCCAGACCTGACTCCTGATGCCTGCCTGCACTCCTCTGGCCTCAGTTCACCCTCAGTAGGGGGAGCAAGGCCCCTCCCACAGGGACAGCTACAGACCTGAGGGGCTGGGGGCTGGATGCATGATCAGGAAGCCACAGTGCCCGACAGTGCTGGGCGGCTCCTGCTCAGAGGACAGCCTGGTCAGAAATTAGTGGCCTCTCACGCTGCATCCAGTCAGAGCGGATCTGCCAAGTGCAACCAGAAAATAGCACCTGGGAGAGATCTGGGACCAGGTGCCTCAAGCCCCCCCACCCCCGTCAAGGAGAGCCCGGGGGCCCCAGCACCTATGTCCTGGCACTGAGCATCTAGTCCAGTCAGATGAGTGTTGCCTCGAGTGGCCCCCAAGCCCCCAGCACTGCCTGAGAGGCCCAACATTAAAGAAGAACACTGGGGAGCCAGGAAGCAAAGGGGCTATTTCAGGGCGAAAGGTCAGAGGGGTCCCTCTGAAGAACATCTGCGGGAACAGAAGCCCTTAGGGGCAGGTGCAGCAGGGGTGAGGAGGAGAGGGGAGAGGAGGGAGGGAAAAAGAAAGGAGGGGAGGAGGGGAGGGAGGGGAAGAGAGGAGTAGAAGGGAGGGGAGGGGAAGGGAGGGACATTCTGGTCCAGGGCAGGGCAGGGCCCTGGGACAAATTTCTCTCCCCAGGACACAGTAATTCCCACCTGCACCTCAGAAGCCCCAGAAACTGCACCCTGGCTGTCATCTAACTGGCGAAGCAGGATGCCCCCAGCTCCCAGCCCCAGCCCCAGCCCCAGCCCCCAACCCCCAGCCCCCAACCCCCAGCCCCAGCCCCCCAGCCCCTGCCCCAGCCCCTGCCCCAGCCCCCAGCCCCTGCCCCCCAGCCCCCAGCCCCCCAGCCCCAGCCCCAGCCCCCCAGCCCCCAGCCCCCAGCCCCCCAGCCCCCAGCCCCTGCCTGCAGCCCCCAGCCCCCCCAGCCCCCTGCCTGCAGCCCCAGCCCCCAGCCCCTGCCCCCCAGCCCCCCAGCCCCCTGCCCCCAGCCCCCAGCCCCCTGCCCCCAGCCCCCCCCCAGCCCCCAGCCCCAGCCCCCAGCCCCCAGCCCCCCCCCCCAGCCCCTGCCCCCCAGCCCCCCCAGCCCCCAGCCCCTGCCTGCAGCCCCAGCCCCCAGCCCCTGCCCCCAGCCCCCCAGCCCCTGCCCCCCAGCCCCCCCAGCCCCAGCCCCTCAGCCCCTGCCCCCAGCCCCTGCCCCCCAGCCCCCTGCCCCCACCCCCAGCCCCCCAGCCCCTGCCCCCCAGCCCCAGCCCCCAGCCCCAGCCCCCAGCCCCTGCTCCCAGCCCCCAGCCCCAGCCCCCAGCCCCCCAGCCCCTGCCCCCAGCCCCCAGCCCCCAGCCCCTGCCCCCCAGCCCCCCAGCCCCCAGTCCCAGCCCCCAGCCCCCCCCCAGCCCCTGCCCCCAGCCCCTGCCCCCAGCCCCTGCCCCCAGCCCCTGCCCCCCAGCCCTCAGCCTCCAGCCCCAGCCCCCCAGCCCCTGCCCCCCAGCCCCCAGCCCCAGCCCCCCAGCCCCCAGCCCCTGCCCCCAGCCCCCCAGCCCCTGCCCCCAGCCCTCAGCCTCCAGTCCCAGGCCACAGCCCCCCAGACTCCAGTCACAGCCCCCAGACTCCAGGCTCCAGCCCCCTGCCCCAGTTACCTGCTCCCAGCCCCCACCCCCAGCCCCTCACTGACAGCATCTGGATTCAGGACTGCACACACTGGGAGCCAGAGCTGGAGGTCAGACCAGTAACAGCTTGACTCCCCACGTCTCCGGAATATCAATGGGGGATGCTGCCACGTGGTGGGGACATGAGGTTTCAGAACTCCGTGCCTGCCAGGACGTCCTCCAAGGGGCAGCCTGGGCCCACATCTCTCCCAATCGGGACATAGCCCAGGTATGGTCCTGGGGCTGGACTCACTCCCCAAACAGAGCCAAACTCCAGGCCCCCAGGTAAGGCCCTGGCGCTCCCACCGGCCAGTGTCCTTCCAGCCAATGTCTGCGGCAAGGAGTCATCCCCCCCCCGTCTGCTCCCGTGTTCTGGGAATGACTGGGTTTTCTTCAGCACCCAATGAGTTAACACAATGAACACTATAAATGGCCCCTTTGTTTACCCACGCAGGGCTCAGGGTCAGACACTGGCCTGAGGCAGGAGCTCAGGGCCATAACCAAGCCAACGTGGGCCCCCACAGCTGCAAGGAGTGGCAAAGCCCCAGCCCTAGCCTGTGAGTCTCCGGGACTCAGTGGCAGGCGCAGAGGACAGCAAGTGCCACGTCTGTGCCACCCCCTCGCCCGTCTCGCCCTCCGGTGACTCACTGACAGGCTCCAAGCACCCAGGCAGGGCCTGCTCTGCATCCTAATGCTGCCGCGCCTGGCCACAGCCTCTGGGGGAGGAGGGACCCGGGAGCACCAGGACGCACCAGCCGCACACACGCACACCGCAAATGCAGCACACCGTGAGTGCTCTCATGCACACTCACACTCACACCCACACAAATATGTACACACATGCTCACATTCATACACACGTGTACACACATGTGCACTCATGCGCACACTCAGACACACATGGTCAAGACTCATGCATGCACACACAAACATGTACACACATGCACACAATCATGTACACATACACTTGTGCAATGTGCAACATGCTCACATACATGTACATACACGCACATGCACCAGCACACATTAACATGATATGTGCTCTCATGTACACCTCATACACAAGCACACACTTTCACACACTCATATGCACGCACACACTCATACACGCACACATGCTTGCACACACCATACATACACTTTTACACACTCATACACATGCAGGTGCACGCGCATGCACACACACACACACACAGAGCCAGACCCAGCCTTGGGAAAAGGAGCCTCAGTTTCCTCAGCTGTAAAATGGGCCTCATCACGCCCCTGCAGGCCTGAGCCGGGCACACGTCGTCGAACAAGCTCTCCGCAGCCCTGCCCAGCCTTGCCCCGCTGTGCTTCCGGGGCGCCTCTGAGTGACTCACGGTGATTTATACTTCAGAGGACAAATCAATACAATATACGGCCAAAGACATCTTTAATCTTTGCAGGGATTAGGCTACAAGGCACAGCGGCTGCCTTCTACGGGTGCTCAATTCTGATCTCAATTTGCCTGGCTGGAGCGCTGGATTTCTCCTGCCTTTTCACCTGCCCAAAGACGGGGGCATCCAAATCAGATCTCATGGAGCTGGCTGACTGGGGGACCTCCCCAGGGTCCAGAGCAGCTACAAGACATCCTGGTGCTGGGGAGGGGTGTTAGCAGGTATGAGGCCATGCCCTCAGGGACAGAGGCACTGCGAGGGCTTCTTCTCTGCCCAGAGGGCCCCAAGTGGAGGCCCCAGCAGAGTTCTTCTCCTCTAGAAGGCCTCTGAGACCAGCTGGAGCTGCTGCTCCTGGAACATTCCGAAACAGGCTCAGGCTCCATGAGAGCGAAGCCCACCTCACCCTACCCCATGACAGAGTGTCAGCACAGGTCCTATGGCCTGTGTGTGGATGGGTGGGTGTTAATGCGTGTGTGTGGATGTACATATGTGTGATTGTGAGGATGTGGAGAGGTGTCAGTACGTAAGTGTATGCATGAGTGTGTGTGGAGTGTGCAAGTGTGGGTGCATGAGAGGATGTGAGTGTAACTGTGGGTGGCTGTGTGCGAAGTGTGTGTGTGCCTTCGTGAAAGTATGTGCATGTGTGCCTGTGAGTTTGTGTGAGAGAGAGAGGAGAGAGAGAGAGAGAGAGAGAGAGAGATGTGCACACAGCTGGCCATGTATGACCCAGTTTGTGGGTAGGAAATGGGAAATCGAATAGACAAACCTGCAAAAGCATGTAAAGCTTCTAGAGCTGGGGTTGGGAGATAGAGCAGCGGTCAGGGGCCTGCCTGCCCCAGGGAGGTAGAGCAGGGGGTCAGGGGCCTGCCTGCCCCAGGGAGATAGAGCAGTGTCAGGGGACTGTCTGTGCCCCAGGGAGATAGAGCATCGTCAGGGGCCTGCCTGCGCCCCAGGGAGATAGAGAGCAGCGTCAGGGGCCTGCCTGTGCCCCAGGGAGATAGAGCAGCGTCAGGGGGCCTGCCTGTCCCAGGGAGATAGAGCAGCGTCAGGGGCCTGTCTGTGCCCCAGGGAGATAGAGCAGAGGTCAGGGGCCTGCCTGCCCCAGGGAGATAGAGCAGCGTCAGGAGCCTGTCTGTGCCCCAGGGAGATAGAGCAGCGCCAGGGGCCTGCCTGTGCCCCAGGGAGATAGAGCAGCGTCAGGGGCCTGTCTGTGCCCCAGGGAGATAGAGCAGCGCCAGGGACCTGCCCAGCCCCAGGGAGATAGAGCAGCGTCAGGGGCCTGTCTGTGCCCCAGGGAGATAGAGCAGCGCCAGGGGCCTGTCTGTGCCCCAGGGAGATAGAGCAGCGCCAGGGGCCTGCCTGCGCCCCAGGGAGATAGAGCAGGGGTCAGGGGCCTGCCTGCCCCAGGGAGATAGAGCAGCGTCAGGGGCCTGCCTGTGCCCCAGGGAGATAGAGCAGCGCTCAGGGGCCTGACTGTGCCCCAGGGAGATAGAGCAGCGCCAGGGGCCTGTCTGCACCCCAGGGAGATAGAGCAGCGCCAGGGGCCTGTCTGTGCCCCAGGGAGATAGAGCAGGGGTCAGGGGCCTGCCTGCCCCAGGGAGATAGAGCAGCGCCAGGGGCCTGTCTGCACCCCAGGGAGATAGAGCAGCGTCAGGGGCCTGTCTGCGCCCCAGGGAGATAGAGCAGCGCCAGGGGGCCTGTCTGTGTCCCAGGGAGATAGAGCAGCGCCAGGGGCCTGTCTGCGCCCCAGGGAGATAGAGCAGCGCCAGGGGCCTGTCTGTGTCCCAGGGAGATAGAGCAGCGCCAGGGGCCTGCCTGCGCCCCAGGGAGATAGAGCAGCGCCAGGGGCCTGTCTGTGCCCAGGGAGATAGAGCAGCCAGGGGCCTGCCTGCGCCCCAGGGAGATAGAGCAGCGTCAGGGACCTGTCTGTGCCCAGGGAGATAGAGCAGCGTCAGGGGCCTGTCTGTGCCCCAGGGAGATAGAGCAGGGGTCAGGGGCCTGCCTGTGCCCCAGGGAGATAGAGCAGCGCCAGGGGCCTGCCTGTGCCCCAGGGAGATAGAGCAGCGCCAGGGGCCTGTCTGTGCCCCAGGGAGATAGAGCAGCGTCAGGGGGCCTGTCTGTGCCCCTGGAGATAGAGCAGGGGTCAGGGGCCTGCCTGCCCCAGGGAGATAGAGCAGCGTCAGGGGCCTGCCTGTGCCCCAGGGAGATAGAGCAGGGATCAGGGGTCTGTCTGCGCCCCAGGGAGATAGAGCAGCGTCAGGGGCCTGCCTGTGCCCCAGGGAGATAGAGCAGCGTCAGGGGCCTGCCTGTCCCAGGGAGATAGAGCAGCGCCAGGGGCCTGTCTGTGCCCCAGGGAGATAGAGCAGCATCAGGGGGCCTGTCTGTGCCCCAGGGAGATAGAGCAGCGTCAGGGGCCTGCCTGCGCCTCCAGGGAGATAGAGCAGCGCCAGGGGCCTGCCTGTGCCCCAGGGGAGATAGAGCAGCGCCAGGGGCCTGCCAGTGCCCCAGGGAGATAGAGCAGCCAGGGGGCCTGCCTGTGCCCCAGGGAGATAGAGCAGCGCCAGGGGCCTGACTGTGCCCCAGGGAGATAGAGCAGCGGTCAGGGGCCTGTCTGCGCCCCAGGGAGATAGAGCAGCCAGGGGTCTGTCTGTGCCCCAGGGAGATAGAGCAGCGCCAGGGGCCTGCCTGCCCCAGGGAGGTAGAGCAGGGGTCAGGGGCCTGCCTGCCCCAGGGAGATAGAGCAGTGTCAGGGGACTGTCTGTGCCCCAGGGAGATAGAGCAGCGTCAGGGGCCTGCCTGCGCCCCAGGGAGATAGAGCAGCGTCAGGGGCCTGCCTGTGCCCCAGGGAGATAGAGCAGCGCCAGGGGCCTGCCTGTCCCAGGGAGATAGAGCAGCGTCAGGGGCCTGTCTGTGCCCCAGGGAGATAGAGCAGAGGTCAGGGGCCTGCCTGCCCCAGGGAGATAGAGCAGCGTCAGGAGCCTGTCTGTGCCCCAGGGAGATAGAGCAGCGTCAGGGGGCCTGCCTGTGCCCCAGGGAGATAGAGCAGCGTCAGGGGCCTGTCTGTGCCCCAGGGAGATAGAGCAGCGCCAGGGGGCCTGCCTGTGCCCCAGGGGAGATAGAGCAGCGTCAGGGGCCTGTCTGTGCCCCAGGGAGATAGAGCAGGGGTCAGGGGCCTGCCTGCCCCAGGGAGATAGAGCAGCGCCAGGGGCCTGTCTGCACCCCAGGGAGATAGAGCAGCGCCAGGGGGCCTGCCTGCGCCCCAGGGAGATAGAGCAGCGTCAGGGACCTGTCTGTGCCCAGGGAGATAGAGCAGCGTCAGGGGCCTGTCTGTGCCCCAGGGAGATAGAGCAGGGGTCAGGGGCCTGCCTGTGCCCCAGGGGAGATAGAGCAGCGCCAGGGGCCTGCCTGTGCCCCCAGGGAGATAGAGCAGCGCCAGGGGCCTGTCTGTGCCCCAGGGAGATAGAGCAGCGCCAGGGGCCTGTCTGTGCCCCTGGAGATAGAGCAGGGGGTCAGGGGCCTGCCTGCCCCAGGGAGATAGAGCAGCGCCAGGGCCTGCCTGTGCCCCAGGGAGATAGAGCAGGGATCAGGGGTCTGTCTGCGCCCCAGGGAGATAGAGCAGCGCCAGGGGCCTGCCTGTGCCCCAGGGAGATAGAGCAGCGTCAGGGGGCCTGCCTGTCCCAGGGAGATAGAGCAGCGTCAGGGGGCCTGTCTGTGCCCCAGGGAGATAGAGCAGCATCAGGGGCCTGTCTGTGCCCCAGGGAGATAGAGCAGCGCCAGGGGCCTGCCTGCGCTCCAGGGAGATAGAGCAGCGTCAGGGGCCTGCCTGTGCCCCAGGGAGATAGAGCAGCGCCAGGGGCCTGCCAGTGCCCCAGGGAGATAGAGCAGCATCAGGGGGCCTGCCTGTGCCCCAGGGAGATAGAGCAGCGCCAGGGGCCTGACTGTGCCCCAGGGAGATAGAGCAGCGGTCAGGGGCCTGTCTGCGCCCCAGGGAGATAGAGCAGCGCCAGGGGTCTGTCTGTGCCCCAGGGAGATAGAGCAGCGTCAGGGGCCTGCCAGTGCCCAGTTCAGTTTTATCCCCAGCACCACTCTGTTCCCTGAGCATCACCAGGTGTGGCCCTGGAGATCCCCACATCCTGGCGACCAGCACCCCCAGCTCACAGGACCTGCACAGCTCTGCCCCCTCAGGTCCTGTACAGAACCCACAGAAAGTCACCGACAAGGTCCCCAGAGCTCCGAGCAGTGCTTGGCAGGCCCCCAAAGACCCAGACTGCAGGGTCCCTCCCTCAGCACTCTAACCTGCTGGCCGTGCCCTCCTCCGGCTCTTACTTGGCTTCTCGGCCCCTCAGCTTCTAACATGGGCACCTTCAGCACGGGACAGGGTTGGAGCACAGGCCAGCCCACACAGGCTGGGTGCTGGGTGAGGTTGGGGAGTAGCTCCCCAGACCCGGGGGCACAGCTCAGACCCCTGCCCTGCTGCCCCATGCCCTATCCAGAGACTGCAGGCTGGACGTGAGCAGAGAAGGGCCCAGGAAAGGCCGGAGGATGGGGCAAAGGCAGGGGCGGGCTCACGGCTCGGCACCATGGCGGTGCTGCCAGGCTGCAGGGAGGCCCATGGCAGGGCCGGGCAGGACAGCGGCGCTTCTCTGCCCTCTGCAGCCATCCGTCAGCCTGGCCCACTTCCGCACCCCCTCTCCACCCGCGCAGGCCGCGGGCAGCTCCACTCCACAATTAAGGGGCTTATGTGAGATTTATAGCAGGATTATGCCCGCAGGGTGTTACCGACGCCAGCTTCTGGACACTTTGTGGTCCTTAGGAAAAGCAATTAAAGCCCCGGGTTCTATGGGTATAAATAGAGACACCCAAGCTCCAAGGTCGAGGAGCTGGGAGAGGAGCGGCACTCTGCCAGGAGAGCCCAGAGTGGGGGCCCCAAGCGCGCCTGTCCCTCCCCACGCTCAGCACAGGGCCCAGCGCCCAGTGGCATCCCCACCCTCAGGGGCCAGCACGCCACCCCAAAGCCCACAGCCCCAGTGCGACACAGCCCCTGGCCCCGGGAGGTTGCCCTCTGCCCCCGGGAGATAACCGCAGATGGGTCTCTTTGGGCACTGACACCCACAGCCTTACCGGGGCCCTCTGGGCGGCACGTGAGGAGATCCAGGAGCTGGCGGGGGCATATGTGAGGTCAGGAAGGCCCTCGGGGAGCAAGTCTCTTCCTCAGACGCAGCTCACAGGCCCCACTGATCCAAACAGCCCCCAGCACAAGCCCCCCAACTCCCACCAGGAGGCTCAATTCCAGGGACTACCAACTTCCAGGGCCTCAAACGCCCCATGCTGGCTGACCTGCTTCCTGAGGAGTCCTGGGGACAGTCCTTCCCCAGCCCTGCACAGCACACCCCTTGTAGGGAGGGCCCTGTCCCTCAGGCAGCCGGGCCACACTGCCCATGTCCCCATGGAGTGTGCTGAGCCCTCGGCAGGAGCCCAGTCAGGACTCCCAGCCCCCGAGTAGCCCCCTGACTCACCGTCCTCGCGAGACTTCTGGATGAAGGCCTCCACGCCGCTCTCACCATAGCTGCCCTCCGAGGCCAGCGTGGACACGTAGTTCCATTTGAGGGCACGGACGATGTCCACCATGGCCTGGGCCTGGTAAGTGTCCGAGGGTACCACACGGAGGAAGAAGTCATAGCGGCTGTTGTCACTCAGGTCGGGGCCGTGGACGCCGTAGCTGATCTGGGGGATCTGGGGGCGAGAGGGGCTGCTGAGGGGACGACTGTCCCCTTCCCGCCCGGCCAGCACCTGCCCCACCTGGCCCTCCCACAGCACTGTCTATTCCTAGCCTGTGGACACCAGAGACAGGGACTGGACAGGTCCTGGTCCACTGGACAGCAGGAAACTGAGGTCCAGAGAGGGTCAGCCCTGCCCGCCGCTCCAGCCCGGGCTGCCTTCTCCCACCCTGCCTGTCCAGGACCCTCCTGGCTGTCCACTGGCAGGGGGTGGCAGGGCTGTACCTCGCCCTAGAGTCTCTGCTTCCTCTCCAGGGCCCCCAGCTGGTCACATGGGGTCCCAGGGCTGGCAGCCCCCACAACACAGGCACATCCCAGCCCTGGGCACTCATACATGCATGCATACATGTGGACGTGTGCACCATGTATCCACACGCTGCACATATAGCACACACATGTGCACAGAAGCACACACGTGTGGATGTGGGTCTACATAGGTGCTTCTATCCCAACCTGGAAAGACCCTGAGTGGCTGACATGGAAGGAATCGGGTCAAAGAACGGCTCCCTAGGAAACCCCACAGCCTCAGCCCATGGTCCCAGGCAAAGCTCTGCGCCTTCAGTGGGGGCCAGGCTGATCCCCTCCATTCCTGCCCCCATGCTCACCCCCACCATGGGAGCCTGGCCCCTTAGTCGCAACATACATTGTGAGCCCCCCGGCCCAGCCCCGCAGCCAGTGTGAGGAAAGGGGTGCTGGGAGCGGAAGCCAGCTCTAACAGCTCCCGGAAATCACATAACCTTCCCGGTTGGTCAAGACGCTCCTGCTGGAACAGCATTCGGAAATGTTTCGTTTGTTTTTTTTCAGTGAAGTAAAACAAGTTTTATTATGGAGGTTTTAGGAAGGGGAAGGAGGAGGGAAAGTGAGAGAGAGAGAGAGAGAGAGAGAGAGAGAGAGAGAATACACATCTCAAGAGGGGAGATGCGGGCGACACTTGCTCGGGCACCACATGTGCTCGGCCACGCTGGCTCAGGCAGCATGTGTGTCCAGGCAGCATGTGTGTCCATGAAGCATGTGCGCCACGTTCGGGAAATGCTTTGAGGCACCAGGATCAGGCACTCCCTGGACCGGCCATTGCCCATATAGTCTCTGTCACGAGCAGAGACAGCCAAACCGACCTGGTTTAGCACCCTTTTCAGATGAAAATATACATCACATAGCACCTCCAGCCCACCCGCCTTCTCTACAGCAACAAGCAGGGCTGGAGAGATGCCACAGTGCGCACAGCCTGGACGTGGCCAGCCGTGTTCAATCCCCGGCACTCACATAGTCTCCAGCCTGCCAAGAGTGACCTCTGAGTGTACAGTCGGAGAAAGCCCTGGGAACCACCAGATACAATGCCCTTCCCCAAAGCAAAGAAACAGGGCTCCAAAGAGATAGTCAGCAGGTAGAGCATCTGCCTTGCACAAGCCCAACCTAGGTTTGATCCCCAGCACCCATATGGTTCCCTGAGCCGCCCCAGGAGAAATTCCTGAACTTAGGGCCAGGATTAAGTCCTGAGCAGCATCAGGTGTGGCCCCAAACCAAAAACGAATAAACGTGACCAAGCAGAAAGTTCACCAATCACATTAGAAGCTCCAGGGGAGGGGAAAATGCTCTGGGGAGCACTATCCCACTGCTCTGGGAGCACAGGGGCATGTATCGCTGGTCTGGGGAACACTGGGACGTGTATCACTGCTCTGGGGAGCACTTCCGTGTGTATCACAGCTCTGGGAGCACTGGGGCATGTTTCACAGCTCTGGGGAGCACTCTGGGGAATATCAGCTCTGGGGAGCACTGAGGCATATCTCAGCTCTGGGGAGCACTGGGGCGTGTCACTGCTCTGGGGAGCACTAGGTGTATATCATTACTCTGGGGAGCACTGGAGTGTATATCATTGCTCTGGGGAGCACTAGGGCATGTATCACTGCTCTGGGAGCACTATTTGATGGTGACCCCCAGCCCAAGGAGCCATGGGGGACATGCCTTGGACATAGACATGGAAAGGCCTGGCCCAGCTCAGTGCCTGAGAAGGCCCCTGGGCGGGGGCAGGGGTTCTCTCTGGCCCCATGAATTTGAGCATGGGAAAGGCCTCAGGGCTTGGGTTGGGGAGACGGAGAGACGGAGGGCTGGGACAGATGAGCGATCTGTGACCTGGTGAGCAGCCCAAGGGGAACATCCAGTACTGTCACGTGTCCTGGCGGTTTTCAGATGACACACGTGCCCACCTGAGGTCCCCTGGGTGCCCAGAACCAGGAGCCCATGGAGGCTTGGTAAAGGGCAGACCCCTTTCTGCTCACATAGCAGCTCACAGTGCTCTCTGTGCAGACCACAGGTCATGCCCCGATACCCTGGTAGCCCCGAATGCCCCTGCCCTAGTTGGTTCTGCCCACCCAGGGGCGATTATTAGCCTGTGGCTCTGTGCGTGGTCCTCACTCATCACCTCCCGTGCCCCAGGAGGCCACTCCCCGTCCCTCCTCCTCCCTTCCCCTCCTCCTCCTCCTCCTCCTCCTCCTCCTCCCCCTCCTCTCCCTCCTCCTCCTCCTCCTCCTCCTCCTCCTCCTCCTCCTCCTCCTCCCTCCCCCCTCCTCCCCCCCTCCTCCTCCCCCTCCTCCCCCCCCCTCCTCGAAGCAGTCACCAGTCAGGCTCTCCCTGAGCTCTCACTGACCCAAGGAAAAATCCAAGTCCTGATCCCTGGGGGACGTTACACGACAGGTTTTGGCCCATGAGCTGGGAGCAGGAAATGCTGCTGTTGGGGCCAGAGCAGCCCTGTGGCCCTCCAGAACGTTCTCCCTCTACCACTGACTACGCCAGACCCCACGGGGACAGGGCAGAACTCTTGGCCAAGTGGGAGAAGTGACTGAGCCAGTATTTAGGGCGTGTGCTTAAGCCACAGAGACTGGGGCGGTTTTGTCCCTGCAGCCTCACCCCACGCGGCTGACAGGCACAGAGGCGACTCCAGCTCTGCGGGGGCAGAACAGTCTCTGCTCTGCCTCAGGAGCCAGGTGTGCCCAGCTCACACACAGCAGAGGCCATGGGGCGGAATCAACCTCAGCGTCCACCAGCTCGCCACACACTTGCAGACATGCACAGGCACTCACACACACATGCAGACATGCACAGGCACTCACATGCAGACATGCACACGCACTCACACACATGCAGACATGCACACACACTCACACACATGCAGACATGCACACGCACTCACACACATGCAGACATGCACACGCACTCACACACATGCAGACATGCACACGCACTAACACACATGCAGATATACACAGACACTCACACACATGCAGACATGCACAGGCACTCCACACACATGCAGATATACACAGACACACACATGCAGACATACACAGGCACTCACACACATGCAGACATGCACAGGCACTCACACACATGCAGACATGCACACGCACTCACACACATGCAGACATGCACAGGCACTCACACACATGCAGACATGCACACACACACATGCATACATGCACATGCACACACACATACAGGCACACACAGCACATACACAGGCATAGGCACACTCAGGCACTCACACATGCACACATTCCACACATACACAGGCACTCACACACACATACACAGGCACTCACACACATGCACTCCTACACAGGCACAGGCACTCGCACACATGCACACATACACGGGCACTCGCACACATGCACATGCACACATACACGGGCACTCACACACATGCACACATACACCCGCACTCGCATACATGCACACATGCACCGCACACACATGTACACACATACAGACATACACACACGCACACACCGTGTGAACACATGGAGACATGCATTCACATGTGGACATATACAAGCACATGTGCACACACATGCACACTGCCCTCAGGAGCACTGCCTCATGCCAAGTGCTCTCCTCAGAGGTGCCGCCGCCTCGGAACTCAGGTAAGAGCGCTCTTATTCCCACACATTCCCGACCATGGTTCAGAGAAGACAAGAAACTTGCCCCAGGTCACACAGCAGCAGCTTAGCCAGGATTGAAGTAAACGGAAGAGGTCCAGAACTTCAGCACCATCATGGAAAGCCTGTGTCATCCTACAACAAGAGCAACCGCACATGTGTGCACACCCACACTCACACGCATGCATTCACACACCTCCACATGCGCACACCGTCACATGTATGCACATACCATCACATATGCACACATCTGCATGAGCACATGCACACACGTGTGTGTGTGCACACACGGGTGTGCATACACACATCCATGCACACATTCACACTGGCATACACACATGCTCACACATGTACTCCCACGTGTGTACATTCACTCACACATATGCATTCACAGTGGCCACACTCACTTTCACACACGCATACACTCACGCACACATGTGCACATGCATGCACACAACACACACACAAGCACTCACACATACACACGCATTCACACACAAGTACAGGCATGCACACACATGCACACCCACACACTTAGGCTCAGCGGTCAGGGAGGGTGCCCTGCCTCCCACAGGGCAGGTCCCCAGGGCACTGGCAGGGACACCAGCCTGCTCCGTCCAGTCCAGCTGTCACAGCTTGGGCTGAAGTGGCCCATCTGTCTCACACAGAGGACAGGGCAGGGGTGGGGGCAGGGCCCCAGAGGGCTGTGTAAACGGCTCTGCTGTGAGCAACAGCTAATTTCTAAACATAATTATTAATTTCATGCTTATCACATGCAAACCTCTGTCTCCCAGATGAGCTGAAATTGATTTAATTAGAAATTCCATCACCAAGGCTCTGGATCCAAGCCTTTAATTAGGATCACCAACCCTACCCCAGCAGCCAGAGGGGGCTCGAGCCCCTCGCTTCTCTCCCTACGACTTTGGCTTAGGGAGGCTGGACATGCTGCCCAGTCTCTTGCCCAGCCATCGAGGAACTGTGCCCAGTTCCCATCCCACGGCGGGCACTACAGCCTCTAGACACTCTGTCCTACAGGCATCAGATGGGCAAATGGCCTGGGATGCCCTGGCACTGTCCTGCAGCCAGAGAGCTGCGGCACCTGGGGGACAGGAGAGAGAGCAACCAGCTCTCCCTCTTCCTGCAGAACCCACAAACCTGCTCCCTGGGGCTCCTGCCAGCTGCTAACAAATGCCCTTTACAGCTCTGCCCAGGGCAGTCCATCAAAATTATCAACATCACTTGGCATTTTAACAAAACATTTTCTTTTTGCTTTCCTTTTCCCTTTTGAATCCCATGGCGCCAGACACTGAAGCCCAGGTCTCGTACAGGTGACGCCGGCACTCAGCCCCAAAGCCCAGGTCTCATACAGGTGACGCCGGCACTCAGCCCCCAAAGCCCAGGTCTCATACAGGTGACGCCGGCACTCGGCCCTCCGGCTCCTCATTCCCGGGCTGGGTCAGTGTCTCAGCAGCCTCCGGCACCCCGCCCCTGCCATGGCAGCAGCCGGTGCCCCACACCACCTACCCTGAAGCCCTCCAGGTATGAGCATCTCCCCCTCATGGACCGTGACCACGCCCGTCCAACGCCCCTGCTCAGGAAAGCGGCCCGGCCACCCGAGTGGCCAGGCCCAGCCTGCTCTGCACTCCAGCCTCACTTCCCAGTCATGACGGCTTGTCACAGGCTTTCTGCTCAGTTCCTGTATTACACGCACACAATCATCCTCACACACACTCACACACATACACACTCAGACATAACACACCTTTATACACACTCAGATTCACACACACGCAGACACACACGTACACTCACTCACACACTGACATAGACACATATACTATACATGCATTCACACAAACACAGATATCACGCACATTCACATGCTCACTCAGACACAACACTTTGACATTCAGACACACTCATACCCTTAACACACTCACATACCAATACATATTCACACATCCACACACTGGACACTCACCTAAAAACACTCACATACACACTCACTCAAGCACACATCTATACACTCACTCGCATACACACTCACTCACACACACATAAACTCACATACACACACTCACAAAGTGACATACACACTCATACACATACACACACAAATGACTCCCTGGATCCAGGGACCTTCTCTCCCCCCCCGTGTCCTCAATGCCCGTGTCCTTGGGTGCCCGGTAGAGCCCTTGGCACTGGGCAGACACCGACTGAACAAAAGGTCACCTCCCTCCACGCCCAGCCTGCTGTGGACCTGTCCAGGATCACTGAGCTGCTTGGCCGTGGTGGGGCTGTGTCCCGCCACAGAGGGTCTCTGCTTCCCAGGACAAGACCCGCTGCCACACCCGGCCCAGCCTTGCTCTGCTGTGAGGGGCTCAGCACTCCCTTCTTCCTCCCCAGGCTCACTTACCTCCACCCAATTCCACAGTATCACCCAAGACAACAATCTTGGAGGGGCTGCTGTGTCCACCTCTGTCCTCGCCCATCCCCGGCCTGGGCCCTGCCCAGACTATCACCAAGAGACCAGCAGTCGCTGGGATTCATCTCAGCCCTCTTCTGAATCATGGCTACTGGGGCGGACCCCGACAGGCGCAGGCAACAGGCCTTTGAGCAAATATTTCCCCAGAAAGCGCTTTATTCAGTCCCTTGTCTCACCCTTTTAAACATTATATGTTTTCTTAGGCACCCGGGAAAAGAAGGGGGCAGATAAGATGTGGAGGCTGAGAAGAATCAGGGCGCGAGTGGAGAGCGGCCGGCTGACAAAGGACCCCCGACAGAAAGGCCCCCGAGGAGCTGAGGCAGATAAGAGCCCCAGAGGCAGGCGGGGCACAGGCGGCTGCGAGGGCGAACAAGATCCTCCGAATCAGCACTTGTCCTATTTCAGGAGCCAAATGCAGATCAATAAATCACACTCACTTTTGGAGGTTTTACATGCTGATGCTGTAGCCTTGTCAGGAGTGATCCACAGGGGGAGGTTGGGGAGGGGGCCACACCCTGCAGGCAAGGCAGCCCCCACCCTCCTTCCCAAGGGGTGACTCCAAGCCCAGGTGCAGGAGGAGGGATGCTGTCACCCCTCGACAGGCTGTGTGGACCAGGCCCCAGCCCCACAGGCTCCAGGTCCCGCGCACGCAGTGGACACAAGATGAGAACACACGTGTTCATGTCACTCGCAACAGAAGCTGGAGCTGGGAACAGGAGCCACGGCCCGGCGCTGGGAGCCTCTGCTGTGCGTGCCTGGGTGCTGCACAGCTAACACCCCGCCGTGGCCACTGCAGAGAGCCTCAGCCAGGAAGCCACTGCTCAGAGGCGTTGAGGCAGGCAGGGGGCCCCACGCGGGCCAGAAGTGAGCCCAGGCCTCTGGGAAGGAACGTTGGGCTTCTTCAGCTCAGGACGGCCTGTGCCCAGAGCTCTGGCAGCCTGGGGATGGGCCATCTAGTGTGCAAACAACAGTGGGAGGAGGGACCAGCCCAGGGGGTGTATGATGCCAGGCTGGGCTGTGGTTGTGGCTGGGGGAGACCGAGTCCAACCTCCCCGGCAGCTCAGGGTCCCCAGCAGGGCAGTTACTACCCAGCAGCGAGGCTGACCCTGGCCTAACTACAGGTTAGATCCCATGAGCCACACACAAGTACCTGCAGGTATTTATTTCCTGCGATTATTTTTCAGAGTGGGGGCTAGGGGGCACCCAAACCACACCCGGTGCTCAGGGGTGACTGCACTCAGCGCTCAGCCCTGGTGGGCTCAGACCACTGGGTGCAGGGGCCAAACCCAGGCTGCACAACCCTGGCTGAATGCCCTCTGCACTGCACTATCCCTCCGGCCCCGGCCTCCTGTACTGTGACACCACCCTCAGTACCACAGCCCCCGACCCTCTCTCGGCCCTGCGCTGGAGGCCGGGAAGGGAGGCAAAGCACCTCACCTCCTCTCACCTCGGCTTCAGGGCCCTGTCCCACCTGACAGTGGGCAAGAGGAAGGCGGCCACCGGAAGCCTCCTCCATCAAGCCCACCCCACCCGCCGACTGAAGAGCCAGGGAGGTTTGGGGCCTGGGGAGCTGGGATTGGTCCGGGACTGACAGGAGGCGTGACGGGCGGGAGGAAATTAACCCGGTGCCCGGCGGGGCTCTTGGAGTTAATGTGGGTGCGGCGTGCAATATACGGCTCTGGATTAATATAATATGATATAATGGGATGTATTAACATTATTGAACACATGAGCCGATAAAAGTCACATCACCATCACTCCGTAATTTATATCCCGGTCCTGGCCAAAGCCGGGGCGGCAGTGGGAGGTCCCAACAGAGCTGGAGGTGGGCAAAAGGGGGCTTCTGCAGGCGAGAGGAGAAGGGAGGGAGTCCCAGGCAGCGGAGGAAGGTGCAGCCGGGCGGGCGGGAGCAGAGAGGGCCCAGCGCCTCCTCAGCGGCCTCCACGCAGACCGCCCTCACCCCTGGGACCAGAGCAGTTTGCCCAGCACTCACTGGGCCAGGCCCAGCCTCTGGCACTGGCTGCAAGTGATGGATCTAGTCCCGGAACAGACCCTGGTCAGGCACAGGGCTGGCGCTTAGCCCGCTCCACAGGTGACGGAACTGAGGCCGCTTGCCACACACATAGATAAGGGTGCACACAACAGCCCCTCAGCCCAGTGCGGCAGGCCCTGGCTTCTCCCCGCGGTGCCCAGCATGATTTGGGTTCTCTCTTCTCTGCACGACTAGAAAGACCCAGTGTTCTATTCAGCTCACACCACCATCCAGCGCATGCCCAGAGGGATGGGTACCAGTGCCCCAGACGTCACCCGCTTACCCAGCCCCCCACAGCCCCTGCCTGCACCCCCATCTGCAGGGCGTGTGAAAGACCAAGCTATTCACCCAGAATAAAGTCCTTCAAGACAAGTATCCGTCCAGGCCAGCACTTGGGGGAAGGGACTCCACACCCCCAGGCCCCAGCCTGAACACTGTCAGGGACCCGGGTCTCCCTGAGTCCCACACACACCGCGGGGAGTGCCCCCACCCCTCTCCACATTCACGATGGTTAATGTTCTGGCCAGCACATGGCAGTATCCACAGTATGGGAGCACACAGAAGTGTCCACACCCCCCAAGCTTCACCTCCCTGTCCAGCTGCCCATCAGGCCTCTGGAACTCTTAAGTGCCTGTGATGAGCAGAAAGCACCACCTGCCAGCCCCGTTCACAGGCTCCGGGGGCAGCTTTATGCAAGGAACAGCAGTGACGCCTCAGTCTGGCATTGGGGGGGGGTGGCGCCAGCAGGCGGCCAGGCCGGGTCTGGGTAACCGGTGCGGGATGGACGGCTGAGGGCAGCCCAGCAGCATGTGCCCCCACCTTCCCACTCTCAGTTCAGGGAGGGCTGCAGCTGGCAGCCTGCCCAGGTAATGCCAGTGCTGGGTACAGGAGCACACCAGCCCCTCCTCACACCTCCATTTCCTGTTGTCCGGGTCTTCCCGGGACAGGGACCCCAGGACCACCAAGAAATGCCAGCCTTGCCCAGGAACCCCAGAAAGCCTCTTTCCTCCTCCCACCCCCGCTACCCCTCTTGCAGGTAAAAATAACTGAGTGCTAGTGCAGTGGGTGGGCCCGATGGCTCCCCGCGAGCCCGGCCCGGCCCCAGTCACGGGAAGAGAGTCTGTGTAATTCATTTTAATAATCCTGCTGAACTGGGAGAAAATTAACAAACGAGAAACCAGCTCAAAATTAATCAAACGTCTCCCTGTCCATCCCCCACCTTCCATCTTAATGAAGGTTATTTATCCAATGAGCGATAAAACACAGAATTAAATTAAACAGGCCCTTTCTCTGCATCCTCTCCCAGCCCCAGGGAGGTGGCGGCTCTGGCTTACAGCTCCATAAGCACGGAGAGAGGGTTTCCCAGAAGGAGGCCCAAGAGGCGCACACGCGGAGAAGGGTGGGTGGGGTGGGAGCTGCACTGCCAGAAACATGACTGGCAACTAGCTCAACCATCCCGGGAGGAGAGGGCGGTTCCGGTGGAGCGGGCCTTAACTGATGGGGGGGGGACTTGCCGTGGGGTGGGAGGGTCTGGGCAGGAGGGAGGAAGATCACTCTGCCCTCCAGAACCCGGTGCCCTCGGAGGACCCAGGCACGGGGTCCAAGGCAAAGCTTGTGAGAACCAGCCTCAGTTTCCCCCACATCCACGACCAGTGCCCACTGCAGATTGTTGGCTCTGGCCACCCCACCCTCCCCAAACCTCAACCTTGTAGGCTCAGAATCATTTATGATTCAGGCAGTGTCACCGTGGGGGCAGAGGCCAACCAGTAACTACTCGGGGTCCACCCCGGCACTCCCTGCGGCACCCCACAGACTCTGAGAGTTGTATCACTCGCTGGTGTTTCCAGCAGGCGGCTTCCGTGCCCAGCGGGGCCGGCCGGTCGGGGTCTGTGACGAGCACAGATGCTCCCACACACAACAGACGTTTGCACAATGCACTTCCCAGCACGCGTCCCTGCCAGGTGGCGCCTGAGTGAAGCTGGCCCCTCCCCTGCCCCACCCTCCTCTCACTGGAACCTCAATCAGCACCTCGAGACTCACCAGGAAGCTGGCGGAGGCGGGAAGGCAGGCTCAGAGAAGGCCCCGGCAGCAGCAGTGCTGGGCACTGGGGATCCGTTGGGGCAGCAGGCAGAGAGGAACACGGCTTTGCAGAACTGCCAGGGCCTGGAGGCCCGCAGGGCAGAGCATGGGGTTCGGGCACAAAACCTGGGAGCAGAGAAGGGGAGGCACCCTCCCTGCCTGCACACTCCGAGCCTCTGGCAATGCCACCGCCTGTCAATCATCAACACCAATCCAGGAGCTGGGCAGATGGCTTGATCGGATGGACACCAGCTCTGCGTGCAGGAGGCCCAGGTCACATTCCCAACACCCCACGGTCTCCTTAGTGCCACCCCCAAGCACCACCCAGAGTGGTCCAAAAATAAAGGTAAATAAACTGTCAACCAGACACCTCCATTAAGCCACACCAACGTGCTCCCTTGCCCCTGGGTGAGGCCACCTCTGCCCATCTTGGGCCCCTCCCCTCCTGTCTAAACAGCTTCTGCTGCTGCCTCTCGGCCCAGAATGGCATCCAGAGTGTCCAGGCCTCAGACCAGGGTGTTGTGCCTTCACTCATACACCACCGACACCAGCTCTCTCCCTCACTGTCTCTCCTCGTGCAATCTAGGTTCCAAAGCACCCTCCTCTGTCCCTCTCAGAACAGAACAAGCCCAGAGCACTAAATCCATGAGGGCTCCTGTGTGCAGATTCTCCCCCATCTACAAGGCCAGTTCCATGAAGACAAGACAAGGGATACGTCTGTTCATAACCGGTCATAACCCTGCCCAATATCTGACTCACCAGGGGCTGCTGAATGAATGAACAAACATGGGAATGAGTGAATGGAAGGATGGATGGGTGAATGAATGAATGAATGAGAATGAATTGAATGAATGAGTGAATGATTGGATGAGTGAGTGAATGAATGAATGGATGGATGAGTGAATGAATGAATGGATGGATGAGTAAATAAATGAATGGATGGATGAGCAGATGAATAAATGGATGAATGACTGAATGAATGGATGGATGAGTGAATGAATAAGTGAGTGAATTAATGAATGAACGAGTGAATGAATGAATGAATGAATGAATGAATAAGCAAATGAAGAAAGGCTTGAGGCCGTGGCTCTGGGTGCAATCCATTTTAGTCTGAAGTATTCCAGCAGACTGAGCCCTCTCCGCCCCAGGCCCTCGGCCTGTACCCCCTGTATTCCCCACCCAAGGGACTATTTCTAGCCCCAAATACAAGTGTGGGATCAAGTGCACAACGTGGACTAACGGCCCCAGCCACCTCCCCACTGACCAATCCTGCCACCCATCCTGCCATGCCACTAACCCTAGGACATCCTGGTGAGGGCCCCGCCCCAAGCAGGCCCTGCCAGAACTGGTGTCTCCCTCTGCTGAGCCCTGACAAGCCCTCCACCACAGCCCCCACACCCCGGCCTGGGCTGTGGCCGATCTCACACACGTCACCTCAGCCCATCCAGGGAGAGACCCAGATTTATGCAATTCGGAAGTTTCTCTCCTCCCCACCACCTGCTCAGGGATCTTGCACAAACTTAGAACTCCATGAATATTTGCTGAATCAAATGGATCCACTTCAAACACGGCCCAGGGAGAGGGCCATTAAGAAGGCCAGTGCTGCAGGCTGCTGGCGTTCCCGGCTGTGGGGGCACACGGACCTCTAAGTGCCACTTAACTGCAGGGCATAGGAGCAGCTGGACCATGCTCTGCAAACCTCTCCTCGGGGTGCCGGGGAGGACGCCAGTTCTCCCGGGGCTGGGGCGGGGGGTCCTGTTAAAATGGTCATGTGCACCCCTAGTTCCACCTCCAGCCCTGAGAGCCACTGCCAGTCCGCCTGTGAGCCTGCGTTTCTGAGCACGTGTGTGGCCGCCCCCTGTGGTGAGGACAGCAGGCACAAACAACCACCGCTGAATTATTTATTCTGTACATTGTTAGCGCAATGGAGAGCAACCATGTCTCCAGGCTTCAATTAAAACATCAAGGAGCCTACACCGTCTGCCCAGCTCCCAGCAAAACCGGCAGCACTGTACCTCCAGGGGAACCGGGACGCCCCCAAGGCCAACCATCCCCCACCTTCCCTGAGACCCAGCCCCATTTCAGCACCATGGACAGTAGGCTCCCACAAGGGTGCCGGGTACTTCCACCCTGAGTCCACCCACCAGACAAACCTTTCAGGGCTCTCAAAGACCATTTAGTAAATCGATGACCTGAAAGAGCCTTTCCAGCTTTCCAAAGGGGCCCTGGGACCAGCGTTGCTGGGTTAAGTCGGGCTCCAACACTGCCCCGCTCCCAGCCCTGCCTAGGATACCCACACACAGAGTCAATCGCTACTGGCTCCATCCGGGT
Organism: Cryptotis parvus; assembly: GCA_021461705.1. Classification (NCBI taxonomy): domain Eukaryota; kingdom Metazoa; phylum Chordata; class Mammalia; order Eulipotyphla; family Soricidae; genus Cryptotis; species Cryptotis parvus. The sequence goes on from JAJIBD010031475.1 coordinate 155,984, forward strand.
CTAGAGCCGCACACAACACGTGCCCTAGGTTCCTCGCTTCCTCATTGGAAAACTCAAAGAATGAGGGACGCGACGGCCCAGCCTGCTCCCAGTCATTGAATAAGATCTATGGAAAGGGGAAAATGAAGAACAGATCAACTTCCCCATCCAAGCCGGAAACCCCTGATTCTGGGGCGCAGAACCAGGAGGGAGAATGAGCTAGCTGGGTAACAGGCTGAACTAGGTCACCTGTGAGGCTTAATTCAACAACCCCCCAGACGAGAAGATGGGCCAAGTGGAATCGCCAAGTGGGCGAAGCTGGAAAAGAGCAAACTCCCAACACATGTCGCAGAGAGCTACAGAGTGGGCACTGGCTCGGAGACAGCATGGGGGTCCCCTGGGCGCCCTCCCTGCGTCCGGAGCAGCTGACCGCCTGGTGAATCCCATCCCACAGCCTGTAAATCTCCCACTGGGAGCCAGGTGCTCACACACAGCCCGAGGCTTAACCAGCACTGTGGGTGCCCCGGCCAGGCATGTTGGTGCAGATCCACAGCCCTGTGTAGACAACAGACACCCGAGAACATCACTGCCCACGACAAGGAGGGGGGACACTCAAGATGGGCCTCAATGCACGGGAATCTCCAAGGCGAAATTGATGATGATGATGATGATGATGATGATGATGATGATGATGATGATGATGATGATGACAGTAATAATATAGTAACAGAAGGTACAGTCCCTTTGGAGAAAGATTTGGAAGCACCTCCCAATGCTAACCAACCGATCAGCCAACACTAAGCAGTGAGCCCACGCCTGCGTGTGAAATGAACACTTTTGTCCACGGAAAGACAGATACAAATATTCATAGAGGCTTTACTGCGTATACACAGATCCAAGCACTGGATCTGACCCAAATCCTGGCAACCGCCGGATGGGGAGAGACAACACACTCCACAAACCACTCTCTGTGGACTAGCACAGAGCAAAGAAACATCACGCGCCACCCACAAGCCCGCAGCCCCATGGCTGCCCCGGGGGGCAGAGTAGGGTGACCACCTAGTGGGACGAGGACGGCCCTCCAGGGTGCTCACAGGCAAGGAAACTGCCCAATGACACATTTCTCATGTGTGTCCTTATCAGAAACCGCGATGAGCATCCCCTGGGGAGCTGGTGGTCTCACACGGTGGTCTCACAGGCAACGGGAGGGAAATTGAGTACTCCGGGAAGTGTCTGTGCAAGCTGCTCAGGTGGGCTCAAAACCAGGCCAGCATCCTCGGGGCTGTTAGCAGTCAGGCTGCTCATTAGCTGACGGGAGAGAGGAGGACTGACTAGCAGGCTCAGGGAACCTTCTAGAGCCCTGAAATGTTCTAAAGCCAATGCTGCAGCGGGCACGTGCACCTCATAGAGCTCATCGCGCACCTGAAATGCGAAGTTCACAGCTGCAGACTGGCGGCACTTCAAGCGTTCTCGCGTAAAGAGCAGAAAATGTACACAAGGCAGAGAGGTTCTCTAGGGGCCACGGGACATTACGCCTCTGGGGCATGTTCTCGAGGGCCCGCGCGGACAGCTCCAGGGGCACGGCCTGGGGACGGAGTGGAGAAGCAGGTTCTGAGGGAGGGTCTGAGGTGGGGGCGGGGTCGCCAGCCCTTTCCTAGCCTGCCCCGCCACATACACAGGACTGAACCCTGGGATCACCTCTGAAGCTCTGGGGTTTGGATCCTGAGCAGAAAGACTGTGGCAGCCTGCACCCCTCCGGCTCCACATGCACTGCAGTGGAGCACGTGGCTCCAGACCCCAAGTCCCCCCAGCATGACAGAGGACATCTGCTTCCACCTCCCACATGCCACCTGCCAAGTCCACCTTCCTCCCGCTCTTCCCCGGGAGCTCACCTGAGCACCTGTGTCACCCAGGAAACGCCAATAACGTGGGGGAGCTTTCCACCACCCAGGGCCTGGGACCCTGGAACCCACGCCCCTCCCAAGGAGAGTGGACATGCAGGCGCTGCCCGGCCCTCAGCCTCCCACCACTTGGGAGCCGGACCTCAGGGAGGGTGACTCCACCATGTTTCAAAGACTATTTGAGGCCATTGGAAAAGGTGCCCAGCAGGAATCTGGTGGCAAGAGCAGCTACAGAGCGACAAAGATGTCGGAAGCGGTGCAGCTGCAGGCCGGGCAGGAAGAAGCAAAGGCACCAGGGTCTCCCTCCATCGGAGGGCCTGGCCGCAACCCCTGCCGGCTTCCCCCGGCTCCTGCTCTCCTCCAGCATGACAATGAACACGTGGATTTACGACAGAACCAACCGGAAGGGGTCGACAGACAGCAGGTCACATTCATCATCCCACCAGCCCACCTCCTGCACCGCAGGGTCCTGAGCTGATAGTCCCAGCTCTGGGGGCAGAGGAGAGCCAGTGCGACCTGCAGACCCCCAAACACAGCCCCCCCAGCACTGAAGAACCACCAGATGTTCCCGTGGGCACAGCCCCCAACAGAGGGTCTCCACCCAGTCCTGGTCGTGAGAGCTCAGGACCTCCCCCCATCAGGAACCTCTCTGGCCCTGGTGTCCTCTCCCAGGAACCAGGACATCAGCCATGGCCACTGTGTCAGCTCCTGCTGGAATGTTCCAGAAGGGATAAGCGGGTGGGTGTGACTGGGAGTCAGGCCAACTGATCCCCAAGTTCCTCTGCCCAAAAATCTCCTCTGAGAGAAAGAGAGTGAGAGACAGAGAGAGACAGAGGGACAGAGAGACAGAGACAGAGAGAGAGAAGAGGTAAAGAACCTACCATAGAGGCAGGCTGGAGGAGGGGGAGAGGGGAGGGAATCGGGGACATTGGTGGTGGGAAAAGGGCACTGGTGGAGGGGTTGGGTGCTGGAACACTGTACGACTGAAACCCAAACACAAACATCTCTGCAAGTGTATATCTCATGGTGGTATAATAAAAAAATTTTTTTTTTAAATCTCTTCTAAGCCACAGCCCTGTCCCACTTCTAACAAACCCTCAGCAACCATCTGGAATCCTGGGGCCGGAGGGATAGTTCAGCAGGGGGTGCGCTTGCACAAAGTGACCAGGGTTCTATTCCCACTACCCCATATGGTTCCCACAAGCACCAACAGGAATAATTTCTGAGTGTCAAACAGGAGTAACCCCTGAGCATTGTGAGGTGTGGCCCAACAAACAAGCAAAAAAATGGATGGACATGGAGAAGATTATGTTGAGCGAAATTAGCCAGAAGGAGAGAGACAGATACAGAATGACTGCATTTATTTGCATGGCATAAATATATATGTACATATTATGATACCAATATCCAAGGTCAAGTGAAACATGACCTTGTATCAGGAGGTCTTGTCAAAGGTGGAAATTATCACAAACGTGTGGGAGTCAGAGGGTAGGTAAGACAGAAAATGGAACAGTGTGCTAATAATTGTCGAGGGTACTAATGCCAACCTAGAACTGAGCATTAAATAGAGGCAAAAGGATACACATGACAACCTCTTAATGTATGTTCTGTAATCCATAGTCTGGAAGGGAAGGAAAAGAGAAAGAGAGAGAAAGGGAAAGAAATAAAGAACCTGCCATGGAGGGGGCTGGGGAAGGGGGGAGGAAACCAGGGACGTTGGTGGTGGGAGATGGGCACTGGTGGAGGGATGGGTGCTAGAACACTGTATGACCAAAACCCAAATATGAACTTTTTTAATTGTATATCTTTTTATTTGTATATCTCATGGTGGTATAATAAAATACTTTAAAAAATAGAAAAAATAGAAAATCTGTGTCCTGCACCGGATTCTCAACAATTGGCACTTACTGGATGCGGCCACACCGCAGGAGCCAGACCCACCTGCCTGGTCTCGTGACATGGTGACTGTGCTGGAAGCCAGGTATCTGCTGCCCGCTCACGCCCACTTGCCTGTCATCACACACCTCTGCTGGCGACGCACGGGGCCTCATCTGCCGCTTTCCTTCTCCTTGGAATCGGGCAGGTGAGGACCGGAAAGGTGGGAGGGAGGGTGAGGAGGATGGGGAGAAGGGGGCAGGGTATGGGGCTGGGACGATGGCTCAGGAGGCCGGGCGCAGGCAGGAGCCCCACCGTCCGTCCCCAGCACCATCGCGAGTGCCAGGAGCAGCCCCACGCCACCCCCTACGGCCCGAACGGAATAAGGAAGACAGCAGGTCACGGGTCAGTAAGGAGCCTTGTCTCTCCCAAACAGATTTTGGTGAATTGTGCGAAATTGCTGCAAGTAGCGTGTGCTCAGGTGACGAGGTTTTCCTCTGCTCCATCTGGCCTCGGGCCGCGGAGGATTCCTGTTACTTAAGGTCAGGGCCAGAGGCGGGAGAAGGGGGAAGACTGTCTGGCACACAGCCAGCCCCGTTTGATCCTTGGCACCCTGCATGGTCCCCAAGCACCAAGAGTCAGCGATCCTTAGCACTGCAGGATCTGACCCCAAAACTGAACAGGAAAAGAGTCTTATTTACAGAATTCAGGGAATCAGACCAGCTGAGAGAGATGGGCGACCACAGCAATAGTGCCAGAGTCCAGACAGCTCAGGGAGGGGAGAGGTTCCTGCCCCCAGCCCAGCACGAGATGGGCTTGGAGATGGAGGGTGGACGCTGCAGGCCAGGCAGAAAGAGCCCAGACGCAGCCCCATGTCTGGGAGCCCTGTGCATGTGTCCACTGAAACGGACACACAGTGACCTCAGCTCTGACAGCGGGGGTGGGGGGGGGTGCAAGGCTCAACCTCGGAACAGTGGGAGGACCCAGGGCTGAACTGTGCACCCCCAGCTCTCGGGGAGCTGGCGCTGGAGCCCCACACCCGCTCCAGGACCACCTGCTGGGGCCAGCTGACACTCAGAGCAGGTCAGGCAGGGCTGAGGGTTGGCGCCCTGCTCCCCGGGACCACTGCACCGGCCCCACCCCACAATGCCGAATCCACCTGCCCTTCCACCCGGCCCTGCTGGAAGAACGCCACCCATGGGACACATGACGGCAAAGCCCCGTGGGTCCCTCGGAAGAGGACTGGCAGTGCCCCTGCCCATGGCCACTCACGGTCTCTGACAGGCGACAGTGACAAGGTGGCTGGCAGGACATGCACTCCCTGGGAACCCACGTGACACGGCACCTGTCCAGCCGAGGTCTGTGAAGAAGTCTGGCTGGGAAGTCCAGCTGGACAGGCACTTGGGACAGGTAGTGGTGGGCTGGCGCTGGGCCCTGGGGCCCTCGGGGAGAAGCCCCTGAGAGGAGTCTCTGGGTGCCCTGGCCTGGCCCCACCCCACACACCTGCAGGGTCCCCCAGGTAGCTGCAGCAGGATCGCTCTCTTGGGGTGGGGTCCGAAGACTTTCCTAAATGATTTCATGTCTGTGTCACAGAACACTTAGGACCATCTTAGAAAATCACTTAAGCAATTTCATATCATCAAAGTACTTACACGGCACTTAACGTCTCTTCTCCCTTCAGGCGCCCCCACACCCCAGTGAGCACCTCAGAGAGGCAGGCACCGGGGCAGCCCGAACCGCCCACTGCCCCCTGCCCGGCCACAGCCAGCTCCACACACACCAGCACACTGGGCGCCACACACGCTTCCCCCTGACGCCCACCCAGACCTGAGTCTCGGTCACCGCCCCCACAGGGGTCTTCCCTGACACCGCCTCAGGGGCGCCCTCATGTACCCTCCTGACACCTCATCCACCCCATCAGAGCTGGAGGGCAGCACCTGGAGGGCAGGGCAGGGGGAACAAGGGGTCGCAGCATGTGCTCCGCCTGCAGGAGGCCACGTCCCAGCCCAGCACTGCCAGGAGCGGTCTCGAGCACTGAAACATGAGCAGCTCCTGCTAGGGCAGCCCCAAAAAACCAAAAACCAAAAAAGAAGGAAGAGTCAGACAGATAGCACAGAGGGAAGGTGCTTGCTTTGTGCGTGACCAGCCTAGGCTAAGCCACTGCTTACTTATAGGGGTATTGCTAACCCCGGGCTACTTACCAGAAGGAGGAGGAGGAGGGGGAGAAAGAGGAAAAGAGGAGGAGGAGGAGGAGGAAGAGGAGGGGAGGAGGAGAAGGTGGAAGAGGAGGAAGGGGAGGAGGAGGGAGGAGGAGGGGAGAAGGAAGAGGGGAAGAGGAGCTGGCCGGCTGCTGAGGCAGCAGAGCTGGGACAGCAGGGGGCTTGACGCTTGCCTTGCAAACAGCCGCCCCAATTCACTCCCCTGGCACTGCACATGGTCTCTGAGCACCACCAGGAGCCCTGAGCATAGAACCAGGGACAGCTCCTGAGCACACTGAATGTGCCCTTGCCCCCTTATACGTCCCCCCACACACACACACACACACACCAAAAGGCATACACCTCCCATGCCTGACTCTGGCCTCGAGGCCCAGCACTCAGAGCATGAGCGACCCATCCTCTGCTTCACTGTGAATCACAGGCCTAGTCGGCAGAAAATGATTGCTTGGGAGCCTCCATGCAAAGAAAGAAAGAAGGAAGGAAGGGGCTGGAGCGATAGCACAGAGGGTAGGGCATTTGCCTTGCATGCGGCCGACCCAGGTTCAATCCCCAGCATCCCATATGGTCCCCCAAGCACTTCTAGGAGGAATTCCTGAGTGCAGAGCCAGGAGTAACCCTGAGCATTGCTGGGTGTGATCCAAAAGAAAAAAAAGAAGGAGGGAAGGAAGGAAGGAAGGAAGGAAGGAAGGAAGGAAGGAAGGAAGGAAGGAAGGAAGGAAGGAAGGAAGGAAGGAAGGGAAGGAAGGAAGGAAGGAAGGGAAGGGAGGAGGGAAGGGAGGAGGGAAGGAAGAAAGGAGGGAGGGAGGAAGGAAGGAAGGAAGGAAGGAAGGAAGGAAGGAAGGGAGGAGGGAAGGAGGGAGAGAGGGAAGGGAGGGAGAGAGGGAGGGGAGGAAGGAAGGAAGGAAGGAAGGAAGGAAGGGAGGGAAGGAAGGAAGGAAGGGAAGGGAAGGGAGGAGGGAAGGAAGGAGGGAAGGAAGGAAGGAGGAGGGAAGGAGGGAGAGAGGGAAGGGAGGGAGAGAGGGAGGAGGAGAGGAAGGAAGGAAGGGGAGGGAGGAGGGAAGGGAGGGAGAGAGGGAAGGGAGGGAGAGAGAGGGAGGGAGGAAGGAAGGAAGGAAGGAAGGAAGGAAGGAAGGGAAGGAGGAGGGAAGGGAGGAGGGAAGGAAGAAAGGGAGGGAGGAAGGAAGGAAGGAAGGAAGGAAGGAAGGAAGGAAGGAAGGAAGGAAGGAAGGGAGGGAGGAGGGAAGGGGAGGAGGAAGGAAGAAAGGGAGGAAGGAAGGAGGGAGGGAGGGAAGGAAGGAAGGAAGGAAGGAAGGAAGGGAAGGGAAGGGAGGAGGGAAGGAAGGAGGGAAGGAAGGAGGGAAGGAAGGAAGGAAGGAAGGAAGGGAGGAGGGAAGGGAGGGAGAGAGAGGGAAGGGAGGGAGAGAGGGGAGGGGAGGAAGGAAGGAAGGAAGGAAGGAAGGAAGGAAGGAAGGAAGGAAGGAAGGAAGAAAGGAAGGAAGGAAGGAAGGAAGGAAGGAAGGGAGGGAGGGAGGGAGGAGGGAAGGGAGGAGGGAAGGAAGAAAGGGAGGAAGGAAGGAGGAGGGAGGGAGGGAGGGAGGGAGGGAGGGAGGGAGGGAGGGAGGGAGGGAGGAGGGAGGGAAGGAAGGAAGGAAGGAAGGAAGGAAGGAAGGAAGGAAGGAAGGAAGGAAGGAAGGAAGGAAGGAAGGAAGGAAGGAAGGAAGGAAGGAAGGAAGGAAGGAAGGAAGGAAGGAAGGAAGGAAGGAAGGAGAAAGAGAGACATGAGTGGCGTGTGAGCCCTAAACACTGGCTGGGCCACTCTGCTCTAAAGCATGTTCACAACATCTGCTCAGACCAAGGGGCTGGAGTGAGCGATGGAGAAAAGGGTCCGACCTTCTCTGGATGTCAGAGCCCACCAGTTGCACCCCACCCTCCGTTGCTGTGTCATCCAACCCCGAATTACACAGCCAGGGTGTTTCAGAGCTGGGATCCCCAGATCTGAATGCAGGTCCCAGGGCCTCAGAGAGGTTTCTCAGGGCTGGGCACCTGGTGGCACCCATGCACATAGCCTGGGAGGCTCAGGTCTGGGAGCCGATGTTCCTGCACAGACTGGAAGCCCCATGGGCGTGCTGGGAAAGTCCACAGGTCTGCAGCTCCCTTCCTGGGTGACACCCCAGAGAACAGGACAAGCCCAGAGGCCACCAGCAAAGCACCTAATGGCCCTGACGGTGAGGAGGCACAGGCTGGGCCAGCTAAGACAGGAGCAAGGCCCGGCCTACACGCAGCCCTGAGACCCCGGGCCCAGCTGCAGGGTGCTCCAGGCGTTGCTCTCCCAAGCTTAAGACACGTAAAATAAAGCCACGAAGCCACGCCATATCTATGGAGACAGCTCTTGATGCAGCGGGAAGGGGGGAATTAAAACATCTCCTGCAGGACAGGAGTCTCTGACTGTACCTTCCATGTTTCTTTCTTAGGATGAAATCACATCTTGATGCTTGAGGGGGAAAATCAATCTGAATGGGCCAGGTGGCAGTAACGTTTATTACATTAGTCTCTATAATCTTCCATATGCCTGAAGTAGTTAGTTATTAAGCGTGGGACAGCTGATGAAAGGGAGAAGCCGGCCTTGCCAGACCCCCTGAAAGACATCACCCACATTTAATACAGGGGCCTCGTCTGGGAAAGCGGGGCAGCCCGTTCCCTCTGCACCCCCCCAGAGCACAGGGAGTCCCCGAGCTCTAACCTTCACTCACTCCCTGAGATTTCCCACCTGTGGGCCATGCCCCAGAGCTCAGTGTGGCCCTTTGTTTTTGTGTTTTGTTTTGTTTTGTTTTGTTTTTTTTGCTTTTTGGGCCACACCCGGCGACGCTCAGGGGTTACTCCTGGCTCTGCACTCAGGAACTACTCCTGGCGGTGCTCGGGGGACCATATGGGATGCCGGGGATCGAACCCGGCCGGCACAAGCCGGCCGCATGCAAGGCAAACACCCTACCCACTGGGCTATTGCTCTGGCCCCATGTGTGGCCCTTTGTTAGCTGACATGCAGCTGGGGCCACACTGGAATCCCTAGAAGCTTCTGGAACCTGAGCTGGGAAGGAGGGGATGGCCCTGAGCCCCGGGAGGCGGGGCCTCTCCGGAAGGTTCTGGAACCTGAGCTGGGAAGGAGGGGATGGCCCTGAGCCCCGGGAGGCGGGGCCTCTCTGGAAGGTCTCCCGCCACAGCACTGAAGGCGGCACTGCTGGGTCTCCCCAAAACCACAGCCCCTGGGGGTGGAGGAGGTACTTGGTGTCTCTGCCCCAGGCTAACAGGTACCTCAGGGGCCCACTGCTGTGCCCCTCCAGAGGGCAGTGCCCAGCCTCAGGACTGCTGGGAGAGAGGCCCACTCTGCCCGCCCTCCTGGGGCAGCTCAGGACACTTCTTGCAGATCCTGGGTGGATACAAGGCCTGGGCAAGGCTCGGCTCTGAGTGGGCCCCTCCCTGCCCACAGTGGCAGAAATAGCAGGTGGCAGGCTCAGACTTTCCCCGAAGTAGCACTAGGCAGGCCTGACCTTCCACTGCCCGGAGTGGACAGCACCTGCCTGCCATCCCACAGGTCAGGAGGGCCCAGCCAGAGCAGTGTCCACACCTGCCCAAGGCCAGGACTCACTGTTATTGGGGGGTGGATCCCAAGGCCAGTGACTCCATAGGGAGGCATCTTAGCATGGATTCCTGTGGTGCTGGAGACGGCCCAGGGTTGCCCTGGGCTCTGGGAACGGATCAGGCTGTCATGTGCCTGAACAACCTCAACCTGACCCTCAACCTCTGTGGCCCCCAGAACTTCTCAGGTCTCCCAGCATGGCTTGGTCAATACTGGGACTGAGTGGGAGCGCCCCACCCTCCTTAGGGCACAGGTAGGAGGATGGGGACATGCTCTAGCACCTGCACGGGCGGGAGGATGGGGACATGCTCTAGCACCTGCACAGGCGGGAGGACGGGAACATGCTCTAGCACCTGCACAGGCGGGAGGACGGGGACATGCTCTAGCACCTGCACAGGCGGGAGGACGGGGACATGCTCTAGCACCTGCACAGGCGGGAGGACGGGGACATGCTCTAGCACCTGCACAGGCGGGAGGACGGGGACATGCTCTAGCACCTGCACAGGCGGGAGGACGGGGACATGCTCTAGCACCTGCACAGGCGGGAGGACGGGGACATGCTCTAGCACCTGCACAGGCGGAGGACGGGGACATGCTCTAGCACCTGCACAGGCGGGAGGACGGGGACATGCTCTAGCACCTGCACAGGCGGGAGGACAGGGACATGCTCTAGCACCTGCACAGGCGGGAGGACGGGGACATGCTCTAGCACCTGCACAGGCGGGAGGACGGGGACATGCTCTAGCACCTGCACAGGCGGGCGGACGGAACATGCTCTAGCACCTGCACAGGCGGGAGGACAGGGACATGCTCTAGCACCTGCACAGGCGGGAGGACGGGAACATGCTCTAGCACCTGCACAGGCGGGAGGACGGAACATGCTCTAGCACCTGCACAGGCGGGAGGACGGGGACATGCTCTAGCACCTGCACAGGCGGGAGGATGGGGACATGCTCTAGCACCTGCACAGGCGGGAGGACGGGAACATGCTCTAGCACCTGCACAGGCGGGAGGATGGGGACATGCTCTAGCACCTGCACAGGCGGGAGGACGGGGACATGCTCTAGCACCTGCACAGGCGGGAGGACGGGGACATGCTCTAGCACCTGCACAGGTGGGAGGATGGGAACATGCTCTAGTACCTGCACAGGCGGGAGGATGGGGACATGCTCTAGCACCTGCACAGGTGGGAGGACAGGGACATGCTCTAGCACCTGCACAGGCGGAAGGACGGAACATGCTCTAGCACCTGCACAGGCGGGAGGGACGGAACATGCTCTAGCACCTGCACAGGCGGGAGGACGGGAACATGCTCTAGCACCTGCACAGGCGGGAGGACGGGGACATGTTCTAGCACCTGCACAGGCGGGAGGACGGGGACATGCTCTAGCACCTGCACAGGAGGGGAGGACGGGGACATGCTCTAGCACCTGCAAGCATGTCTCTGCCTCAGCTGACCTAAGCATGGGAGACAGGGCTGAGGCTGATGCAAGCGCCCTGGCCTGGCATCCCTGAGATGACCCTGATCCCCGCAGGGCAGCCCTGGAGCCCCTGTGGGAGTAGTGACCCCCGCTGCCCACACAGGGCTATGTGGCCCCTCCACCCTGAAGCCCCGTCAGCACATGGGGAGTCCACAGGGGCTGCTAACTCTGCACATGCTGGGGATGGAGGGGCAGGAGCCCATGGCTGGAGTAAAGTCCACAGTGCTCCCCGTACTTCAGTGCTCCCTGTACCACAGTGCTCCCTGTACTGCAATGCTTGCTGCAGTCTGTGCTCCCTGTACCGCAATGCGCCTTACCACCCCATGCTCCCTACAGACCGTGCTCCCTGTACCGCAGTGCTCCCTTACCACCCCATGCTCTCTACACAGACCGTGCTCCCTGTACCGCAGTGCTCCCTTACCACCCCATGCTCTCTACACAGACCGTGCTCCCTGTACCGCAGTGCTCCCTTACCACCCCATGCTCCCGCACAGACCGTGCTCCCTGTAACGCAGTGCTCCCTTACCACCCCATGCTCCCTACACAGACCATGCTCCCTGCACCGCAGTGCTCCCTACCACCCCATGCTCCCTGCACAGACCGTGCTCTCTGCACCGCAGTGCTCCCTGCACAGCCCCTGCTCCTTGTTCCCTATTGGCCGCCAGCCAGGGCTCGCTGCCCACAGAGGCTTCTGGCCAATCCCTGCAGCACTCCAACCAGCCTAGGGCCCCAACTAACCCGATTCCTAATTTTCCAAACTGGCTTTCAGGCCTTTGCCAGGCTGTGCCCTCCTGCGGCAGTGTGCCCTGCTGTCAGTGTTAGTTGTGTTTGGGGGGGGGGGGGGCCACACCCAGAGGTGCTCAGGGGTCACTCCTGGCTCGGTGGCCAGGGTCACTCCTGGCAGTGTTCGGGCGACCATATGGGATGCCAGGGTTGAACCTAGTCCTGCCCATTGTGCTATTACTCTGGTCCATTTCTTTTTATGGGGGGAGGGGCTCTGCAGTAACGCCCTGGGGCCTGGGGTCGCCCCAGCAGCGCTTGGCCAGGCAGCCCGAAGGCTAAAGACTTGGTCCTGGTCAAGGCAGCTCATGCCCAGGGCGCAGGGGGTTCACCTGGCCACTGTGGCAGGCCTCAGGGGGACAGCAGTGCCCGTGACTGACCGTGGAGTCTTCCCAGTGCCAGGTGCCTGCCCCGCCTATGAGCACTTCCCTGGCGCTGAGTGCCCCCAGACGCAAGAGGGGCAGGGTCAGGTTCCCAGGGCTTGAAACCCAACTCTCCCAACCCACAAAGGTGTCCCTGAGTCCCCGACTACAGTCGCGGCCTGAGCGGCAGATACCTCCAGCCACTCCCAGCCCTCCATGCGTCCATTCAGCCGAGATTTGCTGAGAGTGACCTGGGGAGCTGGCACGCATGAGGTCCTCCAGGTACAGCAGAGTCCAACCAGAGTCCATCCCCAGCAAGCCTGCCCTGGATAAGTCGTGGGCATAGTCGAGCTCCCCCTAATAGCCCAGGGACACCCCCTAATCCCTCACACTTCCTGGTCGTGATTGATTATCATCCGACCTTTTCCTCTTTCTTCTTGGTTTTTGTAACATCCCTGCCAGTGCTTAGGGCCTTCAGGGTGCCAGGACCGAACACGCAATACAGAAGCACTTGCTCCAGCCCACCACGCTTCCCCCAGCCCTCTCCTGGCCTTTTCTCAACCACTTACAGCACCAAGATGGAGCTGGAGCAATAGTACAGCAGGGAAGGCATTTGCCTTGCATGTAGCAAACCTGGGCTGGATCCTTGGCATTCCATATGGTCCCCAAGCCAGGAATAACTCCTACACTCAGAGCCAGAAATAACCCCTGAGCATTGCCAGGTGTGGCCCTTAAAAATAAAACAAAAAAAGTAATAAAACACCAAGATCATTCCCTGTTCACAGGCCATGGGAAGAACAGGCAGTGAGGCTGGATCTGGCTCTGGGACGGACTGAACTAAGCACGCCTAGCCGGGAAACCCCCATGCAAGGAAACGACCAATGCAGCAGGCACAGGGTGCCTGAAGATGAACTGAGCCCTGTGGGACCTGCTCAGACCACAGTGCTCTCACCTTCAGGGCCAGCACCAGAATCAGCCCTCCAGAGTGGGGAGCCTCAAAGAGCGGGCGGCGGGCACCAAGACCCAGAGTGGGCACCACATCTGAGACATGAGGAATGGGGTGCAGGTCCCTGCCAGGTGGGTGTCAGGCAGCCCCAGGCCGCTGGCCAGACAGGCAAGGCACACGCGCTTTTTACTTATTTCTTGTTATTAGAGAACTGTGATTCACAAGGTTACTGACAGTTGATTTTAGGCTTCTACTATTTTGACACCAATCCTACCACCGGTGTCGGCATCCCTCGGCCCGGCCCCGCTCCAATATCCCCTCCCCACCCCTTCCCTGACTGCAGACCTGACGGACACATCACAAAGTTCCCGCCGTTTGCAGCTCAGATCTCGTCTCTAGTTGTGCTGAGTCTGTGTTTGGGACATGTGACTCTAGCCGTCACCAGCATCACTGAAGCCCTGATGACCGTTCAAACATTACTTCCTGTTCTCTTCTTCCCCTAATGTCCCTCCTCCCCGTCCTTCTTTCTAAACACTGGGAGCAAGGGTGACCTAGGCCTCCCCCCTTTTTTTTTCTTTTTTGGGTCACACCGGTGACACTCAGGGGTTACTCCTGGCTCTTCGCTCAGAAATTACTCCTGGAGGTGCTCAGGGGGACCATGTGGGATGCCGGGGGATCGAACCCAGGTCGGCCGCGCAAGGCAAACATACCCGCTGTGCTACCGCTCTGGCCCCTAGGCCTCCCCCTTTTAACACACATTTGAATCCAAGAACCAGCAAACTGCAAGCGCGGGGCGAGGAGCTTGAGCAGAGCTGACTTGGATTCAGGAAGGTGCCTCAGGGTGGCTGGAGAGAGCACAGCGGGAGGACACTTGCCTTGCATGCAGCTGACCTTGCATGCAGCTGACCCAGGCTCTATCCCAGGTACCCACATACAGTCCCCAGAGCCAGGAGTGATCCCTGAGTGCAAAGGCAGGAGTAAGCCCTAAACACTGCCAGATGTAGCCAAAAAACAGAGAAAGAAGCCGCGGAAGATGCGTCTGGGTAGAATGAAGTAGCTGAGCAGTTCAGGTGCCGGCCTTGCACAGAAGAAGCCCTGGACTCGAGCCCTGGCACCGCCAGATCAGAGAGGAAAGAGACGGCTCGGCTGCTGGAAGCAATGAGAGAGGCGAGACCTCAGCATGGAGCAGGGGTACTGGTCATAAAGTCCGGTGTCCCATGTGTTCTGACCTGGGTGCTGGGAGGACAGAGCAATCTCCAAGGAGGAGGTCGAGGGTGGGAAGGTGGACAGTCTCCATGGGTCCCTTGAGTATGCTTGTAAAGTTCAGACCAGCCCAGCTGGACCTGGGCATCCTCTGACCCCACCCAGCCTGCCCAGGGACGGGAGTGCAGAGCACATCAGGCAGGGGCTTTGCCAGCTGACCCCAGGCCTGCTGGACCTCATAGCCCATGCAGGGTGGGGAGCGCTGCCAGCCAGGGGTGTGGGGTACAGCGAAGGCTCCAGCCCACCTGCCCTCCCCCTGCAGACCTGGGTCCCCTCCACCCTCTCCCGTGCCCTGCCTCACTCCACACCCCTCTTTCCAGGCCCCTCATAGAGAACCCGGGCTGGCTGCTCTCCCCAACGCCCTGTGGGGAGACGCAGGGCTTGGGCAGATGGCACAGCCTGTCCAGGACCTCCGCAAAGGTCACCGTCTGTCACTGCCCCTGCGCCAGAAGCTTCCACGTAGACACCTTCGCTGTGACAGGAAGGCGATGCAAGCTGCGGACAGACTGTGTGCCAGCACCCAGCAGGCTCCTTGCCGGATACTACCTCAGCTCCGGCACGACCAGCCCCCGCTGCACCAGTGAGGAAACTGAGGCTGAATCACCCGCCAAAGGTGGCAAGGGCTGTCTGGCTCCAACAGACTTGTCTGCAAGGAGAGCAGAGGAGATGCCAACATCTAAGTGCATCTCCGCTCTCCTTCTCCACAGCACAGGGAATGTGGGACGTAAGGAAACTGTTTCTGGAAACTTCTGTGCTCTGTCAGGTTCAGATTGGAAAGAAGCTTCCTGCTAGGGCCCCTTTTAGGCTGTCTCTCCGCTGCCAGGAAGAGCTTGTCGGCTCGTTCACACTATGGTGTGAGTGACTGACACGTGCTGGTGACAGGCCTGGGGGACAGAGACTCACACCCACACTGACCGGCCCACCCGGAACCTGGACCACCCTCCACACAACACTGCTCTGGCCACGGCTTCTGGGCATCGGGTCTCCTCCACACAGCACTGTACGCAGTATCCACAGTCCCCCCTTTTGGGGGTCACACCCGGCGATGCTCAGGGGCTACTCCTGGCTCTGCACTTAGGAATCTCTCCTGGAGGTGCTCGGGGGACCAAATGTACTATTACTCCTTCCCCAAGAACAGTTTCAGGCCCTCCTGGGACACTCTGAGCACCTCCGGCCATCAAATGACACCCCTCAGCTCGGCTGACAGCGCCCGCCTCCCTACAACGGCTCTTGCTGCCCACTAGGAGTGGGAGGGAAGACCCTCAAAGCACAGGGGGACCCAGGGACTGTCTGAACCTCCCCTCAGAAGCTGCCTCACACAGCTCAGGTCTAATTCTGGGGCACAGAGAGGCAGGGTCTGTGTCCCACACAGAGATGGACAAGAAGTCCCGCTTGGGCCCTGTTCCTCTGCAGATGGCCTGTCACCTAGGGAAGACAGGCAGAAGACCCCAGCGGACATGAGCCATCATGAGGTCCTGGGGTCAGCAAACCTACCCCCCCCCCTGCTCCCTGCCAACTTGGCCAGGAGGAAAGTCGGGCCAGGTTGCCCATTCCTGAGCCGTCCCCTCACCTCCGCCCCAAGAGTGACCCAGAGTCACAGCCCTGGATGATCACACACCCAGGATCCCCAGGACGGAGGCAACTGCTTCCCCCTTTCTGCCTGTGCTCCTCTGGGGTCTGCTGCAACAGTGAGGACACTTCCGGGTGGGCAAGGATTCCATGGCATCTGCTAACGGACACTGCCGTGGACACCAGGAACTCACAGCCACTGCAGCCTCGCACTCAGCCAGGACAACTCCCATCCCTTTCTCTGAGGGTCTGGGGAGCCCAGGGACTACCCCAGTAAGCCCTGACCTGGGGACACAGCCTGAGGGTAGGGGCTCAGGGTCCAGGCTGACGACAGCGACTCAGGCCAGTGGGGCTGGGGTCACTGGGTTACACCAGGCACACAGTGCTGGGGTCCAACCCTGCTTCTCACGCCTGCCAGGCACATGCTCCGGCCTCTGCACCATCTCTCTGCCCTCCCAGGCCCTCCAAAGGCCTCCCAGTGAGCTACAGTCTGCCAGCACCAGCACTGGAGCCTCACAGGACAGGGCAGGTCCCAAAGAAGGAACCAGGTGAGTAGTTCAGTCCCGAGATTCCCACACTGCCTGGGTGAGACTGGGGCTAAGGAGAGGAGCAACCAGACACGGGCGCAGGGCACCGGACACGGGCGCAGGGCACCGGACACGGGCACAGGGGCACCGGACACGGGCACAGGGCACCGGACACCGGCGCAGGGCACCGGACACGGGCACAGGGCACCGGACACGGGCGCAGGGCACCGGACACGGCACAGGGCACCGACACGGGCGCAGGGCACCGGACACGGGCACAGGGCACGGACACGGGCGCAGGGCACCGACACGGGTGCAGAGCACCGGACACGGGTGCAGAGCACCGGACACGGGCGCAGGGCACCGGACACGGGCGCAGGGCACCAGACTCAGGGTACAGGGCACCGGACACGGGCACAGGGCACCAGACACAGGCGCAGGGCACCAGACTCAGGGTACAGGGCACCGGACACGGGCACAGGGCACCGGACACGGGCGCAGGGCACGGACACGGGCGCAGGGCACCGAACTCGGGGTACAGGGCACCGGACACGGGCACAGGGCACCGGACACGGGCACAGGGCACCAGACTCGGGGTACAGGCACCAGATACGGGGCCACTGGCCTCCTGAGCCCTTCCTCCCTCTACCCCACAGCCTTGCCAGGCCCATATATTCTCTCCTTCCATCTCTCTCACACAAACACACACACAAGCACACACACAGACACACATGCATGCTCACACAAACACACAGAGCAAATAAGGCAGACTCTCTGGGAGAGGAACGGGCACATAATTATTGGTAAAATGCTTGTAATGTTTTTCTCTCCACCCGGTAGCTTTCAGTTGTTTTAGCAGCTTAGCGAAGCACTTGGCTCCAATTGAATTGCAAATCAGCAGCTCTTGCCCCGGGTAGAGAGGGAGGGAGGTGCCTGGGAGGGGGCAGGGAGGAATTCCAGAAGGGAAGGGAGAACGGTGTGCAAGGAGGGAGAAGGTGCCGGCCTGGAGGAAGGGGCGAGAGAGGGTCGCACACGGGGGAGCGCCCAGGCCCAACCCCCAGCTTCCCGCCAGCCCCTCTCGGCCCGTCTCATCTGCATGCTCAGGCCTTCGCTGTCCGACAGCCCAGACACATAAAAGCCCAGGACACATTTTCTAATCATAATCTTGGGGTGGGGCGGGAGGGCTGCGCTGGGCTTTCAGCTACCCAGAAGGAAAAACAGATCTTTCAGGGAATTGTAGTTATGTGAAAACAACGTCAAAACAAAAGTCTGGCTCCGTCTCCCCGGCCGTCGCTGCTCTCCTTCAGCAACGCCTTCTAACTCCCTCCTTTCCTCCAAGCCCTCTGCGGAGCCGTCCCACGTCTGCCGGGACAGCCTCACCCGCCTCTCGCCTGAACACACTTGCTGCCCCTCCTCCCTGGGCAGGTCCCATCTCGGGGCCAGGATTTCAGCACCTCGGCCAGCGCCGGGGTGGGGGCTGGGTCCCTCCCCAAACCATCAGCCGCAGATTCCTCCAGCACCCGCAGCTGGGCAGCTGGGACATTGTCACTCACCTTGAAGAGGCGGAGGATATTGGCCACCATGATGGACACGGAGCTCCCCGAAGCCCCGATGACGCCCACCACGCGCTCGGGCCGGGTGACGATGGGGGGCCGCCGCTGCCACAGCGCACCTCTGTGCCGTCCTTCTCAATGAGCGCCTGCACGAAGGTCAGCGACTGCTCCAGAGCGTGGGTGTCCCGAGAGCAGGTGTCCAGGATGCGGGCGCCCAGCGTGATGTTGGGCAGCAGGTCGGGGTCATTGTTGATACGGTCCAGGGCGAAGAGCATGGCCTCCAGCCGGTGGACGCCCTTCTCCTTCTTCAGCTCACCGCAGGCCTTGCGCCTCAGAGCCCCGCCCGTGCACAGGAAACAGGCCCCCCAGAGTGATGTCGCCGTCAATTCGGATGGAATTCATGTGCGGATGGCCCTTGGGTTTCCCCAGGGACAGAGGCACCCAGAGGCCGGAAAGGCTGAAGAACAGGCAAAGGGCAGCCGGGCCCACCACCAGCCCCAGTCTCTCTTCCCAGGCATCGTGGAGAGCCCCTAGAGACCATGAAGTTGGGGGGCCTCTCCTAGCCTCGGCAGGCGCCAGGCCCCCAGCCCGGGTGAGCATGGGCACAGGCCCCCACACACGTCTCTCCAGGGCAGCTTCAGCAGCTGGGAGGCTGGGCACAGCCAACAGGGCGCCTCATGCTGGGGCTCCTTGTTGCAGGCACCCGGTGACAGGGAGCAGTGGGGTACAGGGAAGCTTTGGTCTGGGGCCCAGGGCGCCCCACAGACCTCCCTCTTGGCGGGCGACCGTGGGGCAGGCACGGGCTCCTGGCGGCGTTGGCCGGGCATCAAGGAAGCAGCAGTTGCTCTCTCTCCTGCCAACCTTCCCTGGGGGTTCGGGGAGAGACGAGAGAGGATCAAACAGGGGTGCAGGAAGACATCAGTTGTTCCTAATCTCTCATGCGCGAGGAAGCTGTGGAGACCCCCAAGCCCCTGGACTTGGTTTCCATCCTGCGGTCGCTCCACTTCACTTCAAGTGGGAGAGAATCGGGCAGAAATTAGGTCAAGCCGCAAGATTGCTCAGGGACTGTGCCCAGGGCCCTGCACAAAGCTGGCTAAGACCCCGTGGCACTGGCTGGGGAAGAGGGTCCTGCCCACCCTCGCCGGCAGGAAAGAGCGGCCTGGAGCCCTGGGCCCATTTTAGAGATGAACAAACTGAGGCGGGAGCAGGCCATGATGCGTCAGTCACCGGCGGGAGCAGGACGGGTGGGTGCCCCCCCCCAGCACAGTCCCGAGGTCTACAATAGAGGCGATCCATCGGAATCAGGGACCCCCAGCTGTGGCAGCCCCAGGCAGAGGGTGGGCCCAGGGCTCCAGCCTTGCCAATGGCTCCCTCCACCTTCCTCCCTGGCTCCTCAGCCCCTTCCTCCCTCAGCGAGCAGAGCTCAGGTTACAGCCTGGGCTACTGCGCATTATTACCATCATCGTCATTATTATTGTTGTGGTGATTAAATATTTATCTGCAAGGGTGGAGGGAGCAAACAGCAGCTCTTCCTCCTTCATGCTGCTAATTTGGGCTAATTTCCCCTGGGGTTCCTTCCCTTGCCCCAGCGCTCAGAGCCTGCACCCTCCACCCCTCCACTTAGGAGGCCTCAGGGAGAAAGGCTGGAAGCTGAGTCAGGGCTAGGCTGGGGCAGGACCCTGCATAGCCACAAACACCACCACTAGCCGTCAGTCATCCTGTGCCTCCGTTTCCCTAGAGCTAGAAGAGAGATCTGTGTTTGAACTAAGGTATCCCCGGAGACTGGGCCCACCACCAAGGCTGCGATGCCCTGTGGTGATCTCACACACACACACACACACACACACACACATACACACACACACACACACACCCTCCGGCCCCTCCCTCCCAGCATGCCCCTCACCTTATCGCCCTTGTACAGCAGGTAGGTTGCTTGCCTAGCACACAGCGGACTCAGGTTTGATCCCTGAAACCCCATGTGGTCCCCTGAAACCACCTGAGCCCTGAGCACAGAGCCAGGAGTGAGCCCAAAGGCCCCTCTTGTGAGTTCACTAGGAACCTCAATGGCAGCCCAGAGATGTCACCCACTCCTGAAGCCACAGAGCAAGGCAAGCTCTGTAGGGTGCACTCAGCACCAACGCCCCAGGGCCCACAGCACCGGGCACTCGCGCCCCCCAGCCAGCGATGGCGTCTGGTGAGTTCTGGGAAATCTAGAGATGGCGGAGTGCAGGGAAAGGTGGCTGCCCCTTGTGGAATGTGGCCCCTCTGCCCCTGATGGTGTGACAGCCGAGGTCAGTGAGCCACAGAGAAGAGTCCCCACGAGAGACACACAGCTGGCCACTGGGGCAGCCTCTAAAGAGACACAGCCACAACCACAGCCACAGATACAGACACAGCCACCCACACAGCCACAGACAAACACACAGCCACAGACAGACACAGACACCCACACAGCCACAGACAAACACACAGCCACAGACAGACACCTACACAGTCACAGACAGACACCCACACAGCCACAGACAGACACCCACACAGCCACAGACACCCACACAGTCACAGACAGACACCCACAGTCACAGACAGACACCCACACAGCCACAGACACCCACACAGCCACAGACAAACACACAGCCACAGACAGACACCCACACAGTCACAGACAGACACAGCCACCCACACAGCCACAGACAGACACAGCCACCCACACAGCCACAGACAGACACAGCCACCCACACAGCCACAGACAGACACAGCCACCCACACAGCCACAGACAAACACACAGCCACAGACAGACACCCACACAGTCACAGACAGACACCCACACAGCCACAGACAGATACCCACACAGTCACAGACAGACACCCACACAGCCACAGACAGACACCCACACAGTCACAGACAGACACCCACACAGCCACAGACAGACACCCACACAGTCACAGACAGACACCCACACAGTCACAGACAGACACCCACACAGCCACAGACACCCACAGTCACAGACAGACACAGACACCCACACAGCCACAGACAGACACCCACACAGCCACAGACAGACACCCACACAGTCACAGACAGACACCCACACAACCACAGACACCCACAGTCACAGACAGACACAGACACCCACACAGCCACAGACAGACACCCACACAGTCACAGACAGACACCCACACAGCCACAGACAGACACCCACACAGCCACAGACAGACACCCACACAGTCACAGACAGACACCCACACAGCCACAGACAGATACCCACACAGTCACAGACAGACACCCACACAGCCACAGACAGACACCCACACAGTCACAGACAGACACCCACACAGCCACAGACAGACACCCACACAGCCACAGATAGACACCCACACAGTCACAGACAGACACCCACACAGCCACAGACACCCACAGTCACAGACAGACACAGACACCCACACAGCCACAGACACCCACACAGTCACAGACACCCACACAGTCACAGACAGACACCCACACAGCCACAGACAGACACCCACACAGCCACAGACACCCACACAGTCACAGACAGACACCCACACAGCCACAGACAGATACCCACACAGTCACAGACAGACACCCACACAGCCACAGACAGACACCCACACAGTCACAGACAGACACCCACACAGCCACAGACAGACACCCACACAGCCACAGATAGACACCCACACAGTCACAGACAGACACCCACACAGCCACAGACACCCACAGTCACAGACAGACACAGACACCCACACAGCCACAGACAGACACCCACACAGTCACAGACAGACACCCACACAGTCACAGACAGACACCCACACAGCCACAGACAGACACCCACACAGCCACAGACAGACACCCACACAGTCACAGACAGACACCCACACAGCCACAGACACCCACACAGTCACAGACAGACACAGACACCCACACAGCCACAGACACCCACACAGCCACAGACAGACACCCACACAGTCACAGACATGACCACATGATGCTGGGACACGTGGTCATTGTCACAAGCCTGTTTCTAGACAGGGAGTGGGGAGTGGGCAGGCAAGTGGACATTGTCCACCTGTCATTTCCCCAAGAAGAAATGACAGGATGGGGCATGGCTGGAGCCGCCACCAGTGTCCCCTGCAATGTTCAGGTTAAGCACCTCTTGGACAATGAGCAGCCTTTCCCCATCTCCCAGCTGGGAGCTGAGACACTACACAACACTGCCACGTGCACTGTCACAGACCAGACACAGACACACAGACACAGATAGACACAGCCACCCACACAGCCACGGCCACAGATGCAGACACAGACACAGACGTGGCCACGGACACAGACATATCCACAGCCATGCCACAGATACAGACACCCACACAGCCACAGCCATGGCCACAGACATAGCCACAGCCATGGCCACTGCCACAGTCACAGATAGACACAGAAACAGACACCCACACAGCCACAGCCATGGTCACAGACATAGCCACAGCCATGGCCACTGCCACAGCCACAGATAGACACAGAAACAGACACCCACACAGCCACAGTCATGGCTACAGACATAGCCACAGCCATGGCCACTGCCACAGCACAGATAGACACAGAAACAGACACCCACACAGCCACAGCCATGGCCACAGCCATGACCACAGCCATGGCCACTGCCACAGCCACAGATAGACACAGAAGCAGACACCCACACAGCCACAGCCATGGCCACAGCCATGACCACAGACAGACACAGCCACGGATACAGCATGGCCACAGCCACAGACACACAGACCCAGGTAGACATGGTCACAGACACAGCCATGGCCACAGCCACAGTCACAGACATAGCTGTGGCCACTGCCAGACATGTACACACAGACACAGCCAGACATGGTCACAGATACAGCCACGGCCAGACATAGACACAGATATAGCCATGGCCACAGATACAACCATGGCCACAACCACAGACACAGCCATGGCCATAGCCACAGCCATAGACAGAGCCACAGACACAGCCACAGACAGCCATGGCCACAGAGACACAGCCATGGCCACATACATGGCCACAAACACAGCCACAGACATGACCACAGACACAGAGACACAGACATGGCCACAGATAGAGTCATAGACAGACACAGTCACAGACAGACACAGACATTGCCAGAGACACAGCCACAGCACAGCCATGGCCACAGACACAGACAGACACAGAGAAAGATACTCACAGCCACGGCCATAGACACAGAGAAAGACAACGCAGACACGGCCATAGACACAGACGCAGCCATGGACACAGATATAGCCATGGCCATAGACACAGAGAAAGACAACGCAGACACGGCCATAGACACAGACACAGCCACGGCCATAGACACAGAGAAAGACAACGCAGACACGGCCATAGACACAGCCACGGCCATGGACACAGATACAGCCACGGCCATAGACAGAGAAAGACACAGCCAGGCCCTGAACACTCCCCCACTGGCCCAGAGGCTCCTTCAGGCCCTGCCAGCTGGGATCTGAAAGGGAGGATCTGGTGCAGGCTGTGGGCAGAGAGAGGTCGGGCAGGACATCTTCGGCTGGGGACAGCACAGCAGCCCCCTCCCAGCCAGCCCTTGCTTCCAGGGGGCTCCGTGCTGGCTTCTCCTATTCAAACACTGAGCTCAATTGTGTGCACACACAGGTTCACACACACATATGCACACAGCACACACAACACATACCACCCCACACACACCACATATACCAGACACACCATACACTACATATACAGGCACCACACATATACCATACACTTGCCACACACACCACAGACATATACAACACATACCATATATGCCGTATACAATTCATACACATACTATATACTCTCTATAGACGCCACATACCACACACACCACATATACACATACCACATATCCACACATGCCATGTACTATACACTTACCACACACACCATACTACCGCATGCACACACACACACATGCCACATATTATATATGAACACACACCACATGTATCACTTACACCCATCACCACATCACATCAAACACACCACGCGTACCACACACACACCACTCACACTTCATACACCGCACAAAGCACCTGAGAGAAGGAGGCATGGAAGAACCCCCAGAATCGAGTCCTGGACTGAAGCAAGGCTTCCCCAGGCGGGGCCGCCCTCGCTGCCTGCCCGGGTGCTACCAGCTGCCTTTCCCGAGCAGCCCCCAGAGCAGGGCGAGCCGCCGCCTCTCTGCCTCCCCGGCCTTTGATCATGTACCAGAACAAGGGGAAAGTAAAAATACCTGGAATGAAAGGAGCCACCAAGAGCAGAGGCTGGTGTGGGGCAGGTGGAGCCGGGAGCCGCGCCCCAGGAGCTGCCTCCTCGTGCAGGGAGAAGAGCTGTGGGGAGGGTCCCGGATCCCCAGGCCAGCCCCCAGTTCCCACACAGCCAGGCAAGCTGCAACCTGCGGCAGGCTACGGGCTCCCTAGCCCAGTGCTGCCGGAAGAGTCTGAACCCCAGGGGGGACGCTCCCACCCCAGAGCTCGCTTCTCCTCTGGTCTTCGGCTTAGCCAGGGGGTGGGGCTCCTCTACAGCTGCTCCAGACACAGCAGGGTCATAGCCGACAGGTTTTTCCAAAACATTCTCTTGGGTGAGCCGAGATGTGAGTCGGGGAGGGAATAGCCACAGTCTGGCCCACAGGCCCCCTCAGGGGCCCCCACCACCCCCTCACGTCTAGCTGCCGTTCCCCCTAAAACTCAGGGAAGGGAAGAAAACCTGCTCTGGGCTGGCGGGGCCCCCCGGGCGGCTCTAAAGGGACTCACTGGCCTCGGAGGGCTTCTGCCCCCTTCCAGCCCGTCTCCCCCCCCCAGTTGGGTTCCCATTCCCGTCCTTCCTTGCCAGACACTAGCTGTGGCCAGCTCAGCCAGAGGCTCAGAAAGGCCGAGACCGCGATGCCCAGAGTGCTCATAGCTCCGCCTCATCAGAGACCTCACACCTCATGCCTACCAGAAGGGCAACCCCTCCCCCAAAGGGGAAAGTGAGCCCAGACATGCACCCCCCCCAAGCCCCCAGCCCTCTCAAGTGTGAGCTTTGGACAACACCAGCTGTCCTCATCCCTCTGGCCCCCAATGGCCAGCCAGGCAGGGAGTGGACACCCCATATGGACGAGGCCAACTCTGGGGAACACCAGAGAGCAGGTGAAGCCCCACACACCCGGCTGGACCACGACGAAGCTTCAGGCCTGCTCCCGCAAAACATGCTCCAGGAGGCCCCATTGGCCCTACATCACTGCGCCCCAAGGCCCAAGCACCCCCATGGGGGAGTCTCTCTGCATGACTGACTCCTGGGCCCTGGCCCCTTCGCCCAGGTGACCGGCCTCCGGAGCCACATACTCTGCTCTCAGCATTCCCGACCCTCCAAGGAGGTGGGTGGGAGTGTCTGTTCCACATTCTTCCATTGCCCCCTGAGCTACCCCAACTCAGCACGTGCACCCAAAACCGTAAATTCAGAAATCCCAGAGCCTGGAATTGGGGCAATAGGACAGTGGGTGGGGAGCTTGCCTTGCGCGGGGCTGACCTGCGTCCAATCCCCAACATCTCATATCGTCCCCTGACTCACACCGCCAGGAGTAATTCCTGAGTGCAGAGCTGGGGCAGCCCCTGAGCATGATCGGGTGTGTTCCCCACCCCTCCAAAAAAGCAAAAACACAGAAAAGATAAAAGAAATCCCATCTGGCAAGAAATCACTTGCAAACCATCCCACCTTTTCCACCGAAACAAAGGCCCGCGCCTAGAGGCATGTGGGCACTGGAGAAGAGCTAGGGAGGGTCCCTCAGCCCAGTTCCCACAGCCGGGCTCCCTCTGGTCTCCTCCCTGTAAGCGCAAGTAGCCACCACGATGCCTCCTCCTGCAGGAAGCCCACCCAGGTGACACCTGACTCACCTCCTTCCTCCACAGTTAGCACCAGGGGAAGCCCCTCCCCCCCGCTCCTGGCACCTAGACCCTGGGTACGAGAGGGCCCCGCACTGCTCTGCCCTCATCTCTGCTCCCAGCTCCCAACACAGGAAACTTTCAGGCAGGACACAAACACAAGGTTCCTGCTCAGAGTCAAGCCTTCCTTCGGGAGACCCCAGGGCAGGTCTGGGCTGCATTCCAGGCCCAGAGAGGGGCTCAGGGTTGCGCTGAGCCTCTCCGCCCTCTGCAGCAAACACAAACTCTAGGCTGCCAGCTTCAGCTTCCCCAGTACTGGGTGCCTGGGGCGAGCGGCTGTGCCCGAGGGAGGCAGCGCCCTGAGGCAGGGGTTGCAGCCAACCCACCTACCTGTTATCTGACCCGAGCACCAGCTCTGTGCAGAGCCGGACGCCTCTCCTTCCTGTGGCCCCCAACACACACACAGACACACACAGACACACACAGACACACACAGACACACACAGACACACAGACACACACAGACACACACACAGACACACAGACACACACAGACACACACAGACACACACACAGACACACACAGACACACAGACACACAGACACACACAGACAACACACACAGACACACACAGACACACACAGACACACAGACACACACAGACACACAGACACACAGACACACACACAGACACACACACACACACACACACAGACACACACACACACAGACACACACACACACACACACACATACACACCCCACCACCACCTCTCTGTTTGCCCTGCTCGGGAGCCAAGTGGGCAAGCGGCTGTTTGCAGCTGCTGTTGTGATGGCCCCACCACCACCACCACTGGCCTTTCTTCCTCTCCCTCCTCCTGCTCCCCACACCCTGCTCTGCCCTCAGAGCCCCTGGGCAGAGTGGACACGTTCACACACCTTAAAGGGGGGTCCTCTGAGACGCCACGGCCTGCCAGAAAGTAACCAATCCAGGTCGAGTCCCCAATCTTTGTTCTATACCCAAACCTAAAAATAACCATCAACCACAGCAGTGTTTCTGCAGGGTGTCGTGGCCCCAATCAGAAAGCAGGTCCGGGGGCTACTTTCTGTCACCTGGAGGGGCAGAAGAGGGGGCTGGCAGGTCGGGGACCCCTCCTGACCCACACAGCAGGAGAGTCCCCCAAACTCACTCCCTCCTTCACTGCCAGGGCGTGGCACTTTCTCCCCCTGGGGCCAAATGGGCACGTGTGGCTGCTCCTTCCCGGGGTGCCACGTGACCGCCACCTCACTGGGGCCACCTCCAGGCACCGTGATGCCCAGTTTATTTAATGGGCGTACACATATATTTCTGCCTCGCCACTGCCACGAGAGGCATCTAAACGGTGAAGTTAATCATAAAACATTTCGAGGGAGTCACCGGCTTTAATTTAAAGGGTGATTTTCACTATCCTTATGAAGCGCCTTTTTCCAAAAGTGCCATAAGAAACCCCAGAAAAGCCTCCCTTCAGGCTGTGAGCAGGGCCGTGGGCAGAAAAGGAGGACAGACAGGGTTTGGGCAAGAGGGTGCGGGCAGGAGGGCAAGAAGATGGGGCTCTCAGCAGCAGTGCCGCAGGGCTGCAGGCAGGACGAGAGAGGGAAAACACTGTAGCAGGGACCCTGGCAGGGGGCGGGCAGGCGGGCCATGGTCTCCGACGACGGAGTTCTGGCAGAATCCTGGGCAGGCGAACGAGAGGAGTGCGGGCAGGCAGGTGTGGAGAGGGGATGCGCGGGCAAGCGGGTGTGGAGAGGGATGTGCGGGCACGCAGGTGTGGAGAGGATGTGCAGGCAGGAGGGTGTGGAGAGGATGTGCGGGCACACAGGTGTAGGAGGATGTGCAGGCAGGCGGGTGAGAGGGAGTGTGGGGCAGGCGGGTGTGGAGAGGCTTCATCTTTTCCAGACAGGATCCTTATTCTCCTTTTGGGAAGCAGATTCAGGCAGGATAAGATGCGGGCAGTGAGGGGTACAGAGGTGGAGCTGGCAGGAGCAGGAGGTAGCAGCAGGAAGAGTGAGGGCAGAGGGCAAGACCAGAGTGATGCCAAGATGGCCACTGCCAGGCAGGGAAAATGCAGCTCCCGGGAATGCAGCAGGGCCTATACGACAGTACATCTCACCCCGCCTGCAGGAGCCCACCTGGGGCCCCAGAGAGCTGCAGAGAGGAAGGTCCCAGTGCCAGGCTCCCATGCCTCCTCCACTGCAGGAGAGAGGGGCACAGCTGCCCAGCCTGCTCCTAGGGCCGACCCACTGAAAGGTGGCTGCCAGGCCGAGCACAGGACAGTGGGCAGGCAGATGTCTGGGGTGGGCGGTAATTAGGGGCTGTGGCTCCATGCTTGTCTGAGGGAGGAGGGCGCGTCTAGCTATAATTACGGCACTCAGAAGCTGTGGGCTCCATCCCAGCTCTTCCTGACAACTGTGTCCCACAGCGGGAGAGGACAGGTGGCCAAGCACAAAGAACACTGGGCTGGGGACCCCGGGAATGGGGTGGGAACTGCAGAGGCCCGACCCAGCGCCCAGCTCTCACCTCCCTGGGCCACCTGAGACATCACCCAGCTGGGGCAGGGCAGTGGCCACGCCAGGCCACAGAGGCTCAAGTCCTGATCCCTCACTCGGGCCCTGGGGCTGGCTGAACCCCCAATCCAGCGGCCGTCTCAGAGAGTCCATCTCCCAGAGCCTGCCCAGAGCCTGCGCCTTCCCCTCTGGGCCTCTTCAACCCAAAGCTCCCTTTGGTTGTGTGTGTGTGGGGGCGGTCGGGCATAAAGTGGCTACAACATCAGAGATGGTAACGTTGGGGGGTGTTTGGGCCCTAAGGGGAGTGATGGTATGACAAAGTGTATAAGGGCAAAGCATATAACTGAAATGACGGAAGTTGGGGGAGACGAAGCAGGGATCGTCTTATTCATGGCATGAGGATTAGGGGCATGGCCCCCTAAAACAACACAGACAGCACCGCAGCAGAGAGCTCAGACTCGGGCGCGGGAGCTCCCGGGAGGCCAGGATGAGGGACAGAGCAAGGCCCCTTGTCACCAGAACCCACGACCTCCCGACCACCTCAGTACAGGCTCTATCCCTCAGCTCTGGCACCTGGTCCAGAGGCTCTGGAGGATCAGGTCACCTCCAGGCCCAGCCGCCCAGGGGGAAGCACAGTGGGAAGCTCACGGTCACTTCCTGGACTGGCCAGGGACCTGAGGCTGGAACCAGCAGACTGGATGAGGGCACAGCTTGGGGACAGGCTGGGGCCTCTCTCACCCCCTCTCCCCCACCACCTAGAGCTCTCTGCACTGTAACAGGGCTCCCACTGATCAGCTCAGGGCACCCCACCCGGCGAACCCTGCCAGCCCAAGTGCCCTAGTCAGGGATAGCGCTGGGGACGCCTTGGAGAGAGACCAGGCGCCCTCTCCACGGAGCGCGGGCGGGAAAGGCAGGTGTCACCCCACGGCCGGGGACAGGGGGCGCTGGTCTATCGGGCCGCAGGAGTCCCCGCCGCGGCCGCCCCATTTCAATACAAACAGCCTCAGACCACCCCCATGCGGGGGTGAGGCGCGCAGGGGCCCCCCACATCTCAGCCCCGCCCCCGCGTGGGGGGGGGCGCTCCTGCTCCCCGGCGCGGGGAAAGCCCGACCCGGAGGGGACCCCCCGACACGCGCGCGCGCACACGCGCTCTCACACACGCGCGCTTACCCGCACGCACACATACACACACACACACACACAGGCACGCAGAGGAGCTGGTGCCGGAATCCCGGAGCGGGTCAAGTCCCGAGTGTCCAGGGAGCACCGGACCCCCGAAGTCGCGAGGCTCCGCAGAGAGCCCCCCACACACACACACACAGAACCTGGGGCACCCACCCAACCATCGGGCCAGCGGGCACCCGGCTAGGCCAGTGGCTCCCGGCGGCGCTGGGGCGGGCACCTGGCGCGGGACGCGGTGGCCCGGAGAGGCGCCGAGCGCGAGGCTGACCCCGCCAGGAGCCGCGGGGAAGGGGGTGCAGTATATGAGCGACCCGCGCCCCCGCTGCCCGACCTCGCCGCAGAGGGCGCGCTAATGCCTCTACCCCCAGCTGAGAGCTAGCACGCTCCCCGGCACCCAGTAGAACCTGGCGTCACCCCCGGAACACAGACACTTGACTCAGGCCCCACACACACACACAATGAGCCGCTTCTTTCCCTTGGGCGCTTTGGGAAAACCAGCCCCAGCCCCAAGGGGAGCCCCTCCAGCCCCGCAATCGCTCCCTCCAGCCCCGAGGGCACCTGGCCGCCGGCCCCTCTCCGGGTCGTCCGAGCGCTGGATCCACCTCCCCACCCCGAGCCCCGGGGTCCCCGCCGCAGCGCGCGCCCCAGAGGTCGGAGGGCACTGTCCCCCTGCCCGTTCCAGGCGGGCCACAACTCACCGCGCGCCAGCGAGGTCTGCGCCGCGGAGAGGGGTCGGCTGCGCGCCCGCCTGCCCCGGGCACGGAGGCGGCGGCGGGGCTCTGGATCCCCGCGGGGGCAGAACCGGCCGCGGCGGGTGGCGCTGACGCTGCGGACCGAGCCGCCCTGAGTCCCGCGCGCCGCGGGATGCGCCGGTGGCCGGCCCGGCCGGAGCCAAGGCTGAGCGCGCCGGTGCGGCTGCTACCCAGCTGGGAGCGAGCTCGGGAGCGGCGGCCAGCCGGGCTGCGAGCCGGAGGGAGCGGCTCGGGGCAGCGGGGTCCGGCCGACGGCGCCCGGCTGGCTAGTGAGCGGAGAGGGAGGCGGGCGGCCGGCGCAGCCCGCCGAGATGCGGACCACGGCGGCGGCGGCGGCGGCGGCGGCGGCAGCAGCAGCAGCAGGAAAAATGAGAGCGAGCGAGAGAGCGCGCTGGAGAGCGAGCGAGCGAGGGAGCGGGAGACGGGGAGAGCAAGGAAGGAAGACGCGGAGAGGCGAGGCTGCGGAGGGGGCGGGAGCGCCCGGAGCACGAGGGGGCGAGGGGCCCCGCGGCCGCTCAGTCCGCACCGACCGCCGCTGCCGCACTTGCCGGGAGCCAAGCCGGCCCCGCAAGTTTGCGCTGCGAATGCGGAGCGCGCGCCGCTTCCGCCGGCCTTTTTAAAGAGAGCGCCGGGGGCGACCCCACTCCTGCACGGCCCAGCGTCCCCCACCCCCACAGCTGCACCTCAGCTTCCTCCCGGCCTGCCACACCCCGCCGAGGCCCTCTCCGGAGAGTCCCCTGGAACCCGCACCCCACCCTGTGCGGGGAAGGGGAGGGGGCCTTTCCCTGCCCTTAGAACGGAGCTGGACCCCGCCTGGTTCCCCCACAAGCCGAGGGTCAGGAGCCCCACCACACACCCTGAAAAGTCCAGCACAGCACCGCCAGGAGAAAAGGCTGCGCTCCACCCCACCCCCTTGCGTCACCAGAAACCCCCACTCCCCGGCAGCGGCTCTCACACCCGCCTGCACGTGGCGTGTGCCCCCAGTGGCATAACCAATGCCGCACTACTCCCGGGCCGAGCACTGGAACTGGAGGGGCCACCACCTGTCAGCCGGGACTGTCTCCACTCCGCAGCCCCCTCGGTAACCCGCAGCCCATAGCCGGGACTGTCTCCACTCGCCTGCCCCCTCGGTAACCCGCAGCCCATAGCCGGGACTGTCTCCACTCGCCTGCCCCCACCCCCACCCCCCCCGTAACCCGCAGCCGGCGGCCCTGCACCTCCCTGACTCCCACCTTGGCAAAAGTGTAACAGGTGGCCTGACCGGCTGTCTCAAATGGCCTGGGCAGGGTCCCTCCGTCTTGGGAGCCCCGACCGGCTGTGTCCTCCCCAGGGCGCGCGGAGAGAAGACTGGAACAGAGAGCCAGCACCGTTAGGGGAATGCCAGAGCATCCAGGGCCCAGACTGCAGGCGCTGCTTCAATTAGAGCTGTGATGTGAGACTGGCCTCATCCCTGGGAGGTGCCAGGGAGAGGGTGGTTGGCGGTACAGCAGGGAGGCTGGCCAGCAGCTGTGGTCAGCCCCTCAGTCCTCCAGCTGACCTGCCCAGGCCTGGGGACTCAATGCCCCCAATTCCACAGCAAGCCCTCTCGGTCTGGGTTTCTGGGCCTGGCAAAGCCAACCCCTCCAGACTTGGGCCCCTCCTGTGAAATCCCTGGCCCTGGCGTTCTTCAGTCCACTGCTCTCCGCGAGATTCCTGGCAAAGCCCCAGCAGAACCCTCCATGCTCATGGGCCGGCACTGGGTGAGCACCGTGACTGCCTGGTGAATAAATGCTGGCCAAACATGTGCTCTGCTGCCTCCGGAGAGGCCCCGTGCCCGGCTCACTTACCACAGGGAAGGCTCTGGCACAGCGCCACCTCCTCTGCGCTGCCTCTTTATGCAGCCAGCACGGATGGGGCCGCCCTTCCCTTCCCCCCTCACCTGTCTTTAAAAGGGCCCCATGGCATGTCCCTGAAGCAGGATATGAGCGAAGGCACAAAAGCTCCCGTGTGGTGCCCCCCCCACACACACTGCTCTGGGCTTGCAGGAGCTCCGCAGAGGCTGTGCGTGCCTGGAAACAGCCTGCCTGAGAATCCAGGGAACTGGCCAGTGGTCCCCCTGCCCAGACTCCTCCATTTCCTCCCTCTTGACCCCTCACTGTGATGGGGACCCAGAGCCAGGCTGCCCAAGGGCGTGCAAGAAGCCACTTCGGTGGCCGGAACCTGGAGGTCCCGGTGCAGCCTGGGGGGAGGGCAAGGTTTGGGTCATTCGTGACTCTGTGCTCAGGACTGACCCATAGGACCAGGGCTGCATGGAAGGTAAGCACCTTAACCACTGTACTATCTCTCCAGCCCCACCATGGCAATTTTTAATACAAAATATAGTTAATATCATTTGATTGAATGGACAGAGGATGGAGGGAGGGATGGAGGGAGCAAGAGGGAAGATGAATGAATGGATGGAGGGAAGGAGGGAGGGAGTGAAGGAACAAAGATAAATGGATGGATGGATGGATGGATGGATGCGTGGGTGGGTGGGTGGGTGAATGAATGAATGAATGAATGAATGAATGAATGGATGAATGGATGGATGGTTGATGGATAGGGAAAGGGAAGGAGAGGAGGGGGAGGATGGATGGATGGGTGGATGGTGGTTGGGTGGATGAATGAGTGGATGGATGGGTAGATGGATGAGTAGATGGATGATGGGTAGGTGGATAGATGGGTGGGTGGATGGGTGGATGGGTGGATGGATGGATCGATGGACGGACAGACGGACGGACAGACGGACCGGACAGATGGATGGATGGATGGATGGATGGATGGACGGGACGGACGGACGGACAGGACAGACAGACGGACGGACGGACAGACGGATGGATGGATGGATGGATGGATGGATGGATGGATGGATGGGTGGGTGGATGAATGGGCAGATGAATGGATGGGTGGATGGATGATGGGTGGTAGATGGATGTGGACGGATGGATGAGTGAGTGGGTGCATGAATGGACGGGGATGGATGGATGGGCAGATGGACAAATGAGGAATGATTATGGAGAGAGGATGGATGAATGAATGAATGAATGAATGAATGAATGAATGAATGAATGAGTGAGTGAAGGGTAAAGAGATGGAGGGAAGAGCGGATGGATGGGAGGACAGCAGATGGATGAATGAATGGTGAAGGATGGAGGGGAGGGAGAAGAGAAAAGAGAGGCTGGGTGGAGGGCAGGAAGGGGAGGGTGAGGGGCCGGATGGGTGAATGGATTAAACTGAAAATAACACAGGCCATGGCTAATTGGGGGCAAATTAACCCTAGTGCTCTCCCCACCCTGCCCCAGAGCTGCTTCCCTCTGGCCATAATTACCACCCCTCCCCGCAGCTGTGTGACAGCACTGGGCAGGCTATACTTTTCAGGCGTTAAAAAAGAAACTGTCGGCTGGCAGATGGCTGAGCCTATGGACTTGGCCACTGTGAAGGCTCGCCTAGAGCAGCCGTGCCTCGCTGTCCACCACTGTAAGCCTCGGCTCTGGCTGAGCACCCAGCAAGGCCCGCTGGGAGACACTAACTTCCGCCTGCTGACCCAACTTACGGGAACGCACAGACACTCACGAAGACACGTGGAGACAAACACACACACACACACACACACACACACACCTCGACGAAGTCCAGCTGGGGTTCCCCACCCTGAAGTAGCAGGTGGTCAGAAGTGACCAGCAGCGCAGGGCGGGACCTTGTGAGGGCACAGACCCACTGTAGCAGCTCCATTAGCAGGCCAAGGCCTGGGCAGACCCAGCGTGGCCAGGAGGCGACCAGTCCCCTGAACACTGCAGAAGTCCCCACCCCACAGAAAAGCAAAAAGAATCAGCACCAGCAGCTTAAGTTCCAGAACATTCTTCCTGCTCATGGCCAGGCTGGCAGCAGAGGCCAGGGCTTGGACGCTTAGGCTGAGTGATGATGCCATTTCCCTGGCGACCCCGCCAGTGAGGTGAGGCACTGGCTGAGGGGTCTCACGGGAGAACTCTGGGACAGGGGTGGCATCTTATGCAGCCCCCCAGGGACACTGAAGGGCGAGCAGCTGCTGGTAGGGGACAAGGAAGAACAGGAAAGAGGCAGGGAAGTCGTCAAGAAAATGCAGATGCGTCCCTGTGACCCGGAAGTGATTCCTGAGGTCAACTTTGTCTTCCTGCTCTTCCTTGGCCCCTACGAAGGGACACCCCGCCCACCCTCGTCTGCCCTTGCCGCAGTCAACTCATGGCCCCCAAACGGCTCCAAGAGAGTTTCAAGGTACAGGAACAGGAGAAAGGGGTGGTGCTGACAGGCCCAGACACCCAAGGAATGGCTCGGGGAGGGAACCTGCCCCCAGCCTCCCTACCTGATGGGTTTCAAGTTAGGTTCCCCCTAAAGCAGCTCCCTTACACTGGGGCAGTTTTTCCAAACAGTGACTGTTCCCCAGACACACAGACTCTACCAGGACAGAGCCCATCCCCTCAGCCAGTCCTTGGATTGAGGTCAGAGGCCAGTGTCCTGCTTCGGGTCACCCCAGCCCCTTGTCCCCCCACCGAGATAGTGACCCTGGACAGTACGAGATTCCCCAGCCGGACTGGGACGTTCTGAGACAGGGTGGGAGGTGGAAGGGACCCCTGTTCCTCAGGTGAGCCAAGGAGGGGATGCCTGCCCCCTGGGTCCCCCTCGGAGGGTCACTCCTACCCCCAGAACTCTCTCCCACCCTTGGCTCCGTGCAGCGCGCTGGCTAGAGCTGCAATCCCTTTGTTCCCAGTTCCAGAATCCAAAATGCTCTGGAAACCTGCCCACTTGTCCCAAGTTCTGGGCAGATTCATTGGGCAGCAGCAGAAGCGCTGTGAGAGCAAGCCGCCCCCTGAGGAGACGCTCCTGTTTCACTGCAGGAATGCCAGAGTTTGTTTGTTTGGGGATCACCGCCCCAAGCTGTTGCATAATAGTGTCTCCGCCCAGGCAGATATGGCCCCAAGCACCCCTGACACCCACCACACCTCACACCTCCCGAGGCGCATAGCAGAGACTGGACTGAACCCAAAGTGCCGGCTCAGACTCAGCTCCAGACCCCTTCTCGGGAGCAGGCACAAATCCCAACAAGGCAACTGAGCAGTTAAGGGTGCTAGGGGCACCCAAAGAACGAGGGTGCAGGGCAAGAACAGAGGCGGTAAGGTAGCACAGCAGGGAGGGCATGCGCCTTGCAGGTGGCTGACCCAGGATCCATCCCCCACCTCCCCATCGTCCCCAGCCCACATCATTTCTGAGTGCTGGGTCAGGAGTAAGCCCTGAGCTCCTCTAGTTTGGCCCCAAAACACCAGACATATGAAGGATGGGAGTGCTAACCTAGGGCTAACGAGGGTCTACATCTCTGCCTACTGCAAAGGCTCAGCAGGTGGGTGCGGAGTGAGGGATGGGGATATTGGGGTACCCAGGTCTGAGGACAGCGTTACGCGTCTCCAGGCTGACTCTGGGGCCCCCGGACCTGAGAGGCGATGACAGCCCTTTCCTCCCTGTCCCTCCGCTTACCGGCTATATAGGTGAAGGGGGCACCATGCTCCATCAAGTTGAGGGATCAGAGAAAGGGGTGCAGGGGGCAGAAGTGAGCTGGAAGGGAAGGAGCAGGGTGGAGCTGGGGGGACGGGTGAGGGGCGGACAGGCTCAGGGTCAGCCAGGGCTCCTGCCTTCCCGGGTCTCGGCTGTCCAAGAACTGGCCCCCTTGATCATCAGATCCGGAGCTGACCCCGGAGCCACACCTGCCCTTCCTGCCCCCTGTATTCCCACCTGGTCTTCCTCCCCCTCCCGCCATCCGTCTTTTTTCACGACTCAGGATTTTCCAGCCTCTCTGCCACGCTGCAAACTATTCATCCAGCACCTCTTGTCCGGGGAATGTCAGCTCCCAGCCAAAAGCTGTTAGGGTTAGGAGAGATGTCGGATGTCAGGAGGTACGATGTCAACATACAATTAACATTTAAAAGCCCTTCTGCCCGCGCCTGGTGGTCGTCTGCACTGGCCCCTCCTGCACTGAGGGGCAACAGCTGGGCCAGGGGCAGAGGAGGGGACACCCGCCAGCTGCGAGGGGCTGACCCAGATCAGGCCACTCCTTCTCCAGTGCTCTTTGCGTCCTTCCCATGAGGCTGCTCACCCCCTAGCATGCACACGCCACATGTCCACACTCACACAACAGCACATGCACACATACGCACACCCCAACTCACGACGCACACATGCACACACACGTACACTCACATACATGCACACTCACATATATGCACTCACATTCCTACATACATGCACACATGTACAATCTTTAATACGTGTGTGCACTCATACACACCCACGCATGCACACAACCACCCTGACCCATCAGAAAGGCACGACGCCAGCCACAACACCCTCCTGTCCCATCCGCCCAAGACTTCAACCCCGCCAGCCATCAGACAGACAGGCCACATGTCCCCTGATTGCCCTGCCGCCTTCTGATGAAGGGAGGGAGGAGTGAGGCACGGGGTCTCCTGCTGTGTCTGGGGTCTCTCCAAGCTGACCCCTGCCTGCAGGGCAGGCTGAGACCCCCTGCGGGCTGACTGGGGCTTAGGAATGGGGTGTGAGACCGTGTCTGCACCCCCCAGCCCTCCCATGCAACTTCCTTCCTGTCTTTGCTCTTTGCAGAGGAAACCAGACCGCTGAGAGGACAGCAGCGCCCCAGCAGGGACAGCTGGAGGGACTGAGGCCGGACTAGGGCCCGCAAGCGCCCCAGCCGACCTCAAGGGGCGCAACAGCTCCGGGTCTCCGGCTCTGCCCTGCTCAGGGGCCCATAGAGCAGGCAGGGCTCTGGGAAACCCCTGGCAGCGGGGCTGGGGCACGCCCAGGGTCAGCCCCAGAAGCCAGGACCCAATCGGCCCCAGCCCGCTACTCCAGCAGCCTTGAGACCACCCCCTTAGACTCCCTCTGACCAGGGCCCGCTCACCTCAGCGCCCCTACCTCACAAAGGTCCCCAAGGGTCAGCGCAGGGGAGGCAAGAAGAGCCCGCTGCCCCTCCTCTTCGTGGCGGCATTTTAATGGCATTTGATTTGATCGGTTTGCTTTTTAATCTCCTCCTGGGATTAAAAGGAGGGTAGGAAAAAAGAATCTTTAACTCATCAAACTGAAGATATTAATAGAACTCCAACCAGCTGGAGGGTGTGGGA
This sequence comes from Cryptotis parvus, assembly GCA_021461705.1. Lineage (NCBI taxonomy): Eukaryota > Metazoa > Chordata > Mammalia > Eulipotyphla > Soricidae > Cryptotis > Cryptotis parvus. The sequence continues at coordinate 193,675 of JAJIBD010031475.1, forward strand.
GCCCTCCGCACTGGGGGTGGGGGCTGGCCTGAGCCATAGGAAAGCAGGTGGGGCTGGGGAGGCGGGGTCATGATCAACCACGTGTCCACCCAGAGGGCCCAGAGCCTCCAGCCCCAGTCCCAGGCACCGGATTCACCTGGGCCCTCCAGCGGCCCTGCAGCTGGGGCACCTCCGAGGTACAGGGTGACGCTGGACAGTCACACAGGTCCACTCACACTCGGGCTCTGCTCCCCACCACTCCCAGAGCCTGTCTTCAAGGCCCAAGTGGAGCCGGGGTGGGACTCTGAGGCCCACTGAGACCCGGGGACTGAAGGCATAGGCTCACCCACTAGGGGTCTCCCGCCAGCACAGCCGCCAGAGTGGGACAGAGTCCCAGGCCAGGAGAGGCCCAGGGGCCCTGATGGTACAGGAGGGACGGGGCAGGGGCCGCGGACAGTGCAGGAGGCAGCCGAGCAGCACGCGGAGAAGGAGCGACCGGCGGCACCTGGGGACCAGACCCGGGAAGCAGCAGAGGGGCAGCTGCGGAGCTGCGGGCGCGGGACTGAAGCGCCCCCGACACCCGGTGAGACGGAGCCGGGTTGCCCAGTTGGACGGCAGCCGTGTGCTAGGCCGAGCGCGGGCCTGCAGCGCCGCCCGTGGCCGCGCGCGCGCTCCCTGCAGAGGCGGCGACGGTTGTTTTCTCCTGAGCGGATTCGCGGAGGCCGCGGGGGCGGCGGGGGTTGATGTCAGGACTGCTTCCAGCTGCCACCGCGCCCCCTCGGATTCGTGAGCCGCTCACCTGCTCCCGAGAGGGAGAAAAGGACTCCTCGGGTGCCGGGCCGGAGAAGGCCATGGCGGGCTGGGCGCTCGCCTCAGGTTTCAGCGTGGGTACTCGGTAATGTCTAAAGAGGGTGCCCACGGCAGAGAATGGCCTCAGACCTCTGCCTGCCCGTCCCTGCCGACGCAATAGGGCCTGCCAGGCGCGGGGTCCTCCACCTTCCTGCTTGGAACCATGTGGGGCCACCTAGCACCCTAAACCCATGGGAGCCTGTGGGAACACGGAGCGCAGCCGAGCTGGGCCTCCAGGTCCCCCACTAGGCACGACCAGAGACTGTCCTGGGGTAGCCCTGAGGGTCCCAGGACACGCCCCAGGAACCTCGATAGGGCGTGTCCTACTCGGGTCGGGAGGGTGCGACCGGCATTCCGGGGAAAAGCCATGACGCCGCACGGGGTCGGAGGGAGAGGCCAGTAGGCAGCGCTAGCCTTGCCCACTCCAACCTGGCTTCAATTCCGGGCACCCGTATGGTCCCCCTGAGCACAGCCAGGAGGACGCCCCCCCTGAGCACCGCTGGGGGTGGTCCAAGAAAGAGCCAAAAGCCTGGGCCAGAGCCATAGCAGGGAGGGCGTTTGCTTTGCAAGCGACCTGGATTTGATCCCCGGCATCCCGTATGTTCCCGGAGCAACGCCAGGAGTAATTCCTGAGTGCAGAGCCAGGAGGAACCCCTGAGTATTGCCAAGTGTGACCCAAAAGAAAAAAAAAAAAAAAAGGAAAGAAGAAGAAAGAGCCAAAAGCTGCTACAGGGGCCGAAGAGGTCGTTGGGCTTGCACAGGCCGACCTGGTTTATCCCTTAGCAGCCAGGAGCAACCATGAGCATCGCCGGTTGGGGAG